>JACEFO010002624.1:15000-119485 GCA_015342445.1 Digitaria exilis | reverse complement strand
GCCCGACGTTTGGCTCACGGCAAAGGATCAGGCTCACGGCGACTATGGATTTTTCCGGTAGTGGAAACTGATCTGCAAGACACATCTTCTTAAGTTATCAACGTACTTTTGCAGGGCATCTAACATTTTTCTTTTCTACAATACACGAAATTACCGGGCCAACACTAGTGGAGAAGAGGCCTACAAAGTCCAGGACTAATAAAGGTCCTAACCTTTAATAATGGGTGGTCAACCGGGACCACCGGGACCCTCCGGCTAGTGTTACTATGACCTCCGGCCTCACACGAGGCTTCCTTACCACTCCACCTACATATTGCATGTCATTAAGTGAGAAATGCTATCCCTTTATAATATCTTGTGAAAGACCCTGTAGTCCCGGTTGATAGTTCCATCCAGGACTAAAGCCCGAGGACCTTTGGTACCGGTTAGAGCCACTAACCGGGACTAAACGTGCCAACCGGCTAAAGGGGTCCTCCACGTGATTCACCAAGTTGGAGGCCCCCTTTAGTTCAGAATTTATTTAGTTTTAAGTACCACGGAGATTATTAGTAATATGCAATGAGTGATGGTAGGATTGAAAGGGCCTTTGTCCCACCTCAGTGACTATTCGATACCTCACACGGGAATTTATTTTTGCTTCACCGTGGTTGCTACATTGTTTGATACTCTGCTCTGTTACCGGTAAGACTAGGGATTGCTTGCGCATGCATGCATTATTAGGCTATTCTTACGATACTATTCATGGATAAGGTCTCCAGTCGAACGATGATGGCTGAGGACCAGCGTTACCAGAGAGTCATTGGTCATTTGCCACCGCGAAACATTAAAATTATGTCTGAATTACAGAACCGGGAAACTGGCACAAATTTTGCCGGCCGGTGACCATAACCATTCAACAAAATTTGCATGTAAGCATTCTATTTTGTTTATGGCATGTCGCATGTGCGATTTTTTAAGTGAAAGAATTGGAGGTCCTAATTTCTCTTTTGTGTTGTGTGTTGTTGGTGTCGTGATGAGAGAAAAAAAGAAGAAAGGATGAGGAACTGATCGCTATATCTATCATCTAGAACTTGGGTACAACAGATATATATACCAACACCAAGATCCCTTTGCGGACTATATATTAGTCTGGTAGGGTCAGTATTGGTGATGACTTAGTGCCAAGATATTATCGTGGGTTATTTCTTGGAAACCTCCAATCATATAAGTCGTTAGCATCGCAGTGGTCATTTTATTGAGACCTCGCAAATAGTGCAAGACAGAATCTAGTCGTCCCCCACTAGATTGCTATTATCAAGAGCGTACGCCGACCATCGATGCTCATACGAACAAGCAAGTCAATGTCAACCAATCCAAAACAGAACGAGCAAGCCACCTAATCCTCCCTCCTTTAATCTTAATTCCCATGCAGTATAAGCTAGCTGCTTACCTGCTATCCCTGTGCTATATATTAAGCAGCATTTTGGCTGCTGCCAATGCAAGTGCTGCCCATCGATATATCGTCATGTCGTCCTGCCAGCATTGGTTCGGCTGCTGCGGCTGCAACTGCTTCGAACCTGAGTACCTCTACAGGCGACGCAGGTCGTAACGGTGATGCCGCAGCCACAGTGTAACAACCGCCTCCTCACCTCATGACCACCCCAGCTATTGCCTTACCCCACGACATGCCCTCCTATGACCACCATCTAACGTCCATCAACCGCGCGCCCGCAAGCAGCTGCAGCTTCTCCTCCTCGGTGCGGCGCACCACCCGGCGAGGAAATAGTTGACATACGTCGTCTATCGCGCACCGACAGGTGACATGCAGCCACCGCAAGACGATGGCCGATCACCGATGACCACTCCCCGTGCGTGTAGCATCCACTAATAAGGTGACGATGAGTCTGCACCGCATGGCCGGTGATGACATCCACAAACCAGTCCAGGCAGCACGGCCGCCTAGCCCGTCAGCCGTCGTAGGGCATCATACACACGGGCTGACAGACGCGACCAGACAGCGCAGAGGATCCTCGGTGCCTTTCCAAGAGAATATGAGACTCCTGCCTCAACCACCACAGCCAGGGAATGATTGAGCGATTGAAAGCTCTGCGAATTAAATATATATATCAAAATTCACAGCAGAGATATGTTTGTATGGAAGCAGGAAGAAGAAAAAATTAAGAGTTAAATTGTCACAAGTTGTGTCACCATACAACTACTTGTAGCTGTTGTATCATTTTAGTCCATCAAGTTGTAAATCATCAACCGAGTGCGACAAGTTGTCTGTTGTTCATATATACTGTCCCAAATATGATAAGTAATGTATTTTTTTTTGTCATGGTGCGAGATTATGTGGAGTTGCTGAGAGTTTAATAGCCATGTAAATGGAGGTTTGTAATAAACACCTATGGCTGCAATAATAACAAAACCAAGAGATAACTAGTAAATTTTTATATGTTTTGCTAGAGTATGAGGGACTGTAATTTTTTAAAGTAGCATTATCTCTCTATCAGTACAGTGCCTATTTTCTCCTCAGAAGCCTACTTTTTGGTCTCAAGGATTGTGTTGAGTAAATATCCAACGAAGAGATGTGTATAATTTTAGTGTGCTAACACATTAAGAACTTGCAGTTAACCATAAATTTTTTTGAAATACTATCCAATACAGAATTTAGCTGAAACACACCGTAAAGCATAACTGAGAGCTATTTGAAGTACAAATCTAGATATATACAATGTCGGTAAAATGAAACAATTGATGCTTATACATGTTTCATGGTTATAATGATCAGTGCCAATAGAGCTGTGTAGGTAACAATTAAACATAATTGACCACATAAACGAATTAATTGGCCCCATGATTCGGAGGTTTGCGAGACTTACTACACTATCATGCCAATTATAGATTCTAGTGGAACACTAAACTCTATAAAGCACAACAAATAAAATAGACAACCGTGAGAGGTTGCGGACACTCGCGAGGGCTGTGTAGCCTAGGCCAATTGCTGCCGTAGGGGTAGGGCTTCGGAATTGAGAGATCAAGATGTTTCAGCAGATCCATTCTCCTCGTCTCAGCCATGTTATATTCCACATTTACCCATGCCTGACAATTCTATGGGGAGCATGCCAACTGTATGTTGCATGGCAGGGAATAAGGGATTACATGATCTTGTCGTAGAGCATAGATTTGCCATAATGAAGAGGGTGGTTCATGTAGCTAGTCCAACTCCATCCATTAATTCGACAAGGAAAACCATATTCTTTCATTCCAAATATGATCCACAATCGCCGCCTTCCAATCCTACGCCTCATGCATCAGAATTATAGATTACTCGGACGAAGTGAAATAAGGGATTATGTGGCAAACTATAGCAAAAGACAGTAACTTAACGTTATCTAGGTTTCTAGGATTGTATATGTATGAAACAAAGAACTTCTATGTATGGGATTGCACGAATTTACACTTGATGGACCAAAAATAATACAACTTGTACAAGTTGTGTATAATGACTGCAATAACTTTTTAAGAATGATTAGTGAGTGTATCTACATAGTTCTACTTTGTCCATCATAAGTTCGTCGCCTTATTGTTGTGTGTGTAGGTTTTGATCGCCGACTGCTCCTCTGTTTATGTAGATCATTGTAATTTCTACTAGTCCGGTCGATTGCTTTGCTGCAATCGACCCTTATATATATCCAAGAGTTGACCTCCTAAGTCTCTCTCTCTCTCTCTCTTCTACTACGGGATAGCTCATAGTTGCGAGCGTTTGGGCATTTGCCGAGTGTAATATATCGGGCACTCGACAAACAACACCTTTGATGAGTGCCACTGCGGAGGCACTCTGCAAAACCAAGACACATGGAAGATAGCTCATTTACTCAGAGTAGCCACTCGCAAACACTGGCACTTGGCAAAGATCCAAGAAGACACACGGCAAAAAGATGGCTCTCGGCAAACACACCCACCTGACTCCCACGTGCCCACGGTCGTCAGGACGGCCGCGGCCGTTACATGTTTGCCGAGTGTCTGATGGCGCACACTCAGCAAAAAGTAGTTTTGCCAAGTGCCAGGCGCAGGCACTCGGCATAGATGGCACGTGCTTTGGTGGCCGTGCATCAGCCGAGCTGGTGCTTCCGTGTTGCCGAGTGCAGTGTTTAACATAGCATCATGATGACCTGGTGTTGCCAAGCCGAGCAGGAATTTTGGCTCGTTAAAATCATTATGCCAAGCCATTCAATGACATACACTCGGCATAATGACATACGAAAAGTCTTTGTTGAGTGTATTCAGCTCTTTGCCGAGTGTTTATTTGCACTCGGCAACTAAGCCAAATCCCGTAGAGCTCTCTCCCATTGTTTCATAGTTTACAAATTGCAAATGAGAAGAGGATGAACTAATAAAAGATCAATCCTATGCATGACAGTATTTCTTATAAATACTCCATTTACTGCTAAGCTCTTTAATGTTAAATTCCTTTCTGAAATTTGTGCTAGACTCCCCACATTTCAAACAGACGTGAACTAGAATACTGCAGTAAATTGACGTGTGGGATATATTGTGTGAAAGGCATCCACACAATGCATTATTCCTAGCTTTCACAAAGGCAGGTGGCATAATTTCTACCACGGAACACATATATATGACCATGGTGTTCTACATATATAGTTGTTTTTAGAATTCAATATGTTCCCAAGAAGGAGCGAGATGCTCCGGGTGGTAGATGCCTTCTCCGCCATAAAAAGTTGGTCTTCCTAATTTCAGGGAAACTGAATGCAAGAACATCTTCTAAAGTTATCAACATACTTTTGCAGGGCATCTAACCTTACCTTTTGTACAATTTATGAAATGAATGGAACCAAAATAATCCTCTCAGCCATGGGAATTTTTTTTTTTGTCCATGTGGTTACTCCGTCGTTTGATACTTTGCTTGTACAGGAAGACTAGGCATGCATGCATATGTATTCTTAATTACTCCTAGGTAACTATGGTGGATAAGCTTCTCAGTTCGGCCGCATGATTGGTGTGGTGAGGACCCAAGATCGTGGTCATTTGACACCAGGAAAAAACAATAAATTGAAGACTGGAATCTAGAAAAGGCAACTGGCAGAAACTTGCCGGTAACCAGTCAACAAATAGTTGTAGAATTCCAGTGCAACCATTCTAATTTTTATTATTCATGTGCGACTAAATCTTGTGATAAGAACAGTGATGATCCTCTCTTTTTTTTTGGGTTAAGTGCATCGTCGTTGTGATGGAAGAAAAACGGAAAAGACGAGGAACTGATTCACTATAATCATCTAGAACTTTGGGTACATTATTGCAGTAGTACACCAACAAAAAACCCATGTGTGCTTGACTCCGTTGTTTCGAAGTGGTTAGTTGGTGGCAGACCACGCACTTTAAGTGAAGTCACGAAAGGATATTTCTATGTAGGGCCAGTAACAGGGCGGGCCGGCATAAACTGGGGCTCTGTACGAAATAGACTTACCGAGCTCTCAAAACAGAATGATAAAATATTAGATAGCATATTGTATTAAATTGCAATATGATAAGAAAGAAATTATCTATTTAATGATGGTTTGCATAATCTTAGATTGAAACACTACCTAGTTCCAACTAGGTTGGGTTGCATTTTTATAGTAATGCTTGTGCCACTATGGGAAAACTGAAAATCGTCGTGTGTCAAAACATTCGTCGTGTGCATTCTGTCGGGCACACGGCAAAGTGTGTGTTGTTGTAGGTGGCACACGGCAAAGTTTCACAGTTTTGCCGTGTGCCGCTCAATGGGGCACACGGCAATAGGCGGCGTGCGCCGTCAGCGCCGTTGGCGTCACCGTTGGGGACGTGTGTCGTTTTATTTTGCCGTGCGCCCTGTTTGACACACGGCAAAGTATTCGCCGTGAGCCCGGCGTTTGACACACGGCAAAAGAAGGAGTTTGTCGTCTGGTGTGGTCACCGTCGCCGTTTTGCCGCGTGCTACCGTCGGTAAATTTGTCGCCGTGTGTTCCAGGCACACGGCAAGCTCCTGTTGTGTGCCAAGATATTTAAACCCAACTTATATTACTGAACATTGCATGATCATTTCCTCAAGACGACGTCTTCAAGAGTGGGAGGCAGAATCTGGTCCCCAACTACAAACAAAGACGCCGACCGCATTCGGCATATATGAACAAGCAAGCTAAGTCAACACGTCAACCCTATATACCAAACAGGCAAGCTAGCTAATCCAAAGCTTAATCTTAATTAATTAGCCACAATTATGCTAGCTGCTGGACAATACCGCGGCCGGACGGCCCTATATAAGCATCCCTTCTTTGTGTGCTGCCAATGCAACAAGGCCTAGATCTCCATGCAGACAACTGGCTAATAACTAAGCTAGCTTATAAAACATCTCTACTATAGAAACTCACGGCGGCGTGTCTCTGTGCCCATCGTCATGTCCTGCAGCGTCTGGTTCTGCTGCTGCGACAGCGACTGCGAACCTGTTCATCACTACCCACCTCCCGTGTCACAGACGACGCAGGTCATAACGATGATAGAGCCTCTCAGTACCACAACCGCCGCCGCCTCCTCTACCTCATGAACCCCAACCTTGCTACCCGCCAGTACCATGGTGCCCTCCTCACGAACCGTTGCCGCCTACCATCATATATGTCCAGCCACCGCCGCTGCCGCCGCCGCAAGTAGCTTCTCCGACTCGGTGGCGCGCCACCACCCGGCGAGGCATACGGCGTTCCGCCACCGTGCTATCCGCCGGGCGACTCATCCATCGGAGCTACAAGATGAGCCATCGCCGCTGTATGTGCTGATGAACACTGCTCCTCCTCGTGTAGCATCCACTAAGGTGCACGACGAGGTGCCACCAGCATGGCCGGTGATGACATCACAACAACCAGCTCCACAGGCAGCACGGCCGCCGCCTAGCCGTCAGCCATCTAAGGCATCATACCACACATTGACAACCGCAGACGACCAACAGCTAGAGGATCCTCGTATGCCTTCCAGAGATATGAGACTCCAGCATCAACGATGACACAGCCAGAGGACTGATTGAGCGATCCGGATCTCTGCGAATAATATTACCAGAGAGATCAGTTCTTAACTTCGTATGGAATGAAGCATCAGGGAAGCAAAAGAGTTTAATTACTAGTCTAATCGTACATTGTTCTTACCTCGTCCAGTCATAATAAGTTGGTACTCGTCTTATGTTGTATGTGTAGGTTTGTCCGTAGAGCTGGGCTCGATGTAGATTTCTTACTAGTCTAGCCAATTGCTATAGCATAAACGTTCAGTTGCTCTTTATCAGCAACCTAAGTTGAGTTCTTATACTTAATAATGCATTTACTGTATTTGCTATTGTGGGACTGAACTGGGCGACCAGAGGGGGGTGAATGGGAGCCCCTTAAAAAAATTCTTCCGATGAAGAGCTAGGCCTATGTCCCGATTGTCACCCGAAGCACACACCTCTCTTCTAATCGTCAGGATGACTCGAGTCAACTGGTAGGTATTCTCAAAGCAAAACGACATCAAAACAATGCGGAAGCGAACCAATTTGCACAAAAGAGAGTCGCTCACAAAGCACCCGATTAAACCACTTGCTCTAATCAAATTCTCACACTAATCAAACATGCTAAACATTTTGATTCAAGAGCTAATAGAGACCACAAGTAAAGCACCGGATTTAGCTTGATTAAGTGCAAGAGATTAACAAGACTTAGCTACTGAACTAAGCATGCAAACAGGTAGATTTAACCAGCAGCTAAGCTACTTGGGTGAGCTTCAATCAGAGCATACATACAATCAACGTGACAAAGCAGGCATACACGGTTGAACAAATTAATTAGAGGCCAACTAATCAAAAGTAGTAATGATTACACAATCATTAGTGGCTGTAACATTTCAGACCATGCAGCACTCACCTTGACGTGCGTGTGCTTGCTGCCTACTGCTGCAACGAGCTTGCGCCTGGGCCAGCTGACGAGCGAGCCTGCTGCCTGATGTGCTCTGCTGGGCCGAACAGATCAAGCTGAGCCTGTGGCCATGCGCACGCTAGGCCGTAGGCCTGCTGCTCACCTGGACCGAGCTGCCAAGCTTCCCGTCGCACACGAGCAGGCCGTGCATGCGCCCGTGCCGCCTGGGCCGCGTGTCCCTGTGCACCACGCGCTGGGCCGTGTCGTGCACAAGATTGTGCACGAGCTCGCACCTGGGCCACGCCGAGGCGAGCCGCGTGCGCCCGAGCAGTCTGGTGCGCTCGTGCTCGCCCCCGAACCTGCAGACGAGCAGAGAAAGACAGAGAAGAACGCTAGACCGCGGTTCAAACTCCAAATCCAAACAACCTCGCTCAATACTCGATGATTCGATGCAAGATTTGATTAATAGATGCGCACACAAATCAGTTAACAGATCTAGCAAGTGGATTCGAAAAATCTCAAGTAAATCTCGCGAATTTCGGATGAACTCAAAACCCTACTATGAAAGAACAACTTTGGGAAAACTCAAATTCAAGCCAAATCCGTGACGGATTCGAATGGGGATCACATCAAGATTGCTCACAAGGTTCCTAGCATCACGCTCCCCCAACAAATCTCACGAATTTTGCACCCAAATTGCACGAACGAAAATCCCAAAAAATAGCTCCGAAAATGCCGAAAATAATAATTCGGGATGAAAAGATTTGACACGAGATAAATGATTTGATTTACTCCATAGGTTCGGTTACAAGCCAATCATTGCACTAGTCAAAGTTGCCTAAAAGCTCAATACAAAGAGCCTCTCATCTCTACCTCTCACCTCTCTCCCAAAGGCTCTCACAAAACAATGAGAAGCCCACCTCAACTCTAGCCAAAAGAGATGGCTGCCCAAACAGCCACTTCACATATATATAGGGCACCCAGAAAAAATGACCAGAATGCCCTTCATGAAGCACATAACCCAAATACCCCTCAGTGGTAAAACCGTCCAACATTTTCTCGGTTCATCGGACGGACCCGGCGCCTTCACGACTTTGCTTCGCCTCGACGCAAGCTTCGCAATGGTGCCGCGCGTCCTCCGATCCGACGCCGCCGCTCGGCTGCAACGGACTCGCCCCCCGGTTTTGAGAGCTCAAACCGAAAAACCCTCCGCCTAGGTGGTTTTGTGGCCAAACCACCTAAACCCTTCCATTCGAAGCCGCACGCCGTGACGAAGCCCCGGTTTTGAGGCCCAAACCGGTCAAACCTGCCTCCGTAGTGGTTTTATGGAAAACCCCCCGAAACCCCCTCAGCTAGTCGCCGCACGACTTGCCGAAGCCCCGATTTTTAGGCGAAACCGGTCAAACCCTCGGTGTAGATGTGTGTCCGGCCTCCGCCAAGTGCCACGACGCCGTCGAGCTCTTTCACGCCTCCGCCGCAACGGCAAGCCTACTCGACGTTCGCCATCGCCATCCTTCTTGACTTGACCGATGCCATCTTCACCATGTACTCTTGCTCGTTCGTGCACCGTGCGAGCCACCCGTGACTCAGCCCGGTATCTTCGAGTCCCTCGGCCCAAGCCTACTCGTGTCACCCTTCACCGTCTCGGTCCGTCAGCCCGAACCTTTCGCTTGTCCTCCACGGCCCAAGCCTACTCACGTTCAGCCTTCACCACGGTCTCTCGGCGTGACCTTTCGCGCCTGATCTTCACCACGCACCGTCGACCGCCACGTCGCACCCTACACCTGCACATCAAAGCCAAGAGCACATCACACACGACGGTTGTCAATCACTCATCATCTCAGGGTGACCACCACTGGTCCTCAGCTATATCATTTTTGAGTTTCGGTAATGTGATACAAAACCCCATACATTGTGGGTGTAGAGTCCTAATGGACAAAACAACCCTGGCGGGCTATCATATGGGCCGGCCCAAGTACAAGACTTGATGTACAAGACAAGGATTAGTCCTAGTCGGTTAGGATAAGTTGTATTAGGAAATTAGAGATAAACTTGTAAAAGTTTCCTAACCTTATACGGTTTCCATGTAACCCTATCCTCCGGGCATATATAAGGGGAGATAGGGACCCCATTCGAAGCATCTCATCTATACAAGATACACCAAATAGGACGTAGGGTATTACGCATATTGCGGCCTGAACCTGTCTAAATCACTTCTTGTCACCTTCGGTTCTTGATTCTTGACGACTTCTCCTCAAACCCTTTTCTCGGGGCATCCCCTCGAGAACGTAATCAGCATAAATCGCCGACACTTTGGCGCCGTCCGTGGGGATCCATTCGTCGAGAACTCATTAAAGAGTCGATGGCATCCTTCAGCGCCTCCATCGTCACCAAGTTCGAAGCAGGCGCTACGTTCATCTTTGGTTCTTGGCTTTGCACCGCAAACCAGGACGGCAAGCTCCAACATGAACTGCGCGACGAGGCGGTTGCGTCAGCACCGCCACCCGCGCAGATCACACCGCGAGGATCGCGGAAAAACTCCCAATTCCGACACGATCTTCGTATCGTATCCTACTCGGAGGAGTACATGGCGCTCGAAGCAGACTCAAGCTCGGGCAAACCACGTCGACCCGGCCCCTGTCAAGCGGCAGGATCGACCCACGCGTTCCACGACTCCCTGGCGGACTTCAGATCACCTCTGACTTCCACCAGGGTTCAACGACCAGGACCGTGACAACAACGTCACGGGCGCCCAGGAACTCCAATTCCAGTTCCCGTGGGACAAGGACTTCACCACGTAGATCGCGCGCGCCTTAGTTCCCCTTCGGGTTGACAAATTCAGCCGCGATCTACCAGACCCATCTGACGAAGAAACCTCACCAACTTCGCCAGGCCAACTCAGATCTTGTCATGACCACAACTCCCTCGGGGGTTATCGTCCATTGGCCTGACATGGATCCTGTCATTGCTCTCCACGAAGCAAACGTTCCCTCCACGGTATGGGATATTCTCCCTCTGCTTCCCTTCCAGGAAGCCAGAAAACTTTCTGTTATCTCGGATAACAGACAAACCGGGCCTAACAACCCCGGTCGCCAGTCCTGTGTCATCCTTAACGACAACAGCGACGACGAAGTTGTCTCCGACGACGCCCCAACCGTCGACGGAGAAACAGACGGAGACCGAGAGCTCCGTATCGAGCAAAATCGCAACCGTGCTCTCAGGCGTCGCCACGTTTGGATGAAAAATCTCAACAGGGAGTTCGACAAAGAAGGCATATTCAAATCGCCTGCGGCTAACATCATGTTCGCGGTAAGCGTCTTCGAAGGATTTCAAGCTACTCCTAATATCAACCTCGCCAAGGCTCGCCTCGAAGCCGCAGCAGTCATGCTTGATCGCCTGGATGGAGGCCGCTCCGCCTCAAGAAGCAAGAGTTCTTCACACCACCGAACACCGTCAGCAAAGCGTCAGAGCAGCCATTACGGTAGCTCCGCCACAAAAACAAAGGATACAACCAGGCCTCGCGAGGAACCCCCAGGTCTCGCGAGGAACCTCCCCGACGTCGCGAAAGAACCCCGTCCGTCCTGATCCCACGTCGCCCCTAATGATGCCCGCAATCAAATCAACTGGCTCCGGGAGGAGAGGGCCACATCACATGTCGCGGATTCTGCGGGGGGCATGACATCCCCAATCCCGATGCCCTGCCATGCTATACACGCGCCATCTGCGTCAGCTCCTTTCCTTGCAAGTTCAAGCCGTCAGGCGTCACCAACTTCGACGGAAAGCAAGACCCCAACATCTGGCTGCACAGATATTCTTCGACAATTGAGGCAGCTGGAGGCGATGACATCTCCAAGATGCTGTAATTCCCTGTCGTGATGGAGCAAGGCCCACTCACCTGGCTTGAATCCCTTCGCCCAGACTCCATCGACAGTTGGCACACGCTCAAGAAGGCTTTCGTCTCCAACTACCAGGGTTCTTTCGAGCGCCCTGGCAGCAAATATGAACTCCGAGCGTGCAAGCAGAAGCCAGATGAGTCCCTGCACGACTACAATCGGCGATTCTTCGCCATAAAAACATCCTGCGTCCCCATCCCCGACTCGGAAGTCATCGACTACTTTCAAGAAGGGATGACCGACCGCAGTATTTTTCGTGACTTCGGTCACAATCGTCCTCACGATCTAGAGGAATTCCGTGCTTTGGTGGCCAAACTGGATGGACACCGATGATCAAGAACGGGGAGCGTTATGGCAAACGCTCCGTCAAAACTGGGCGAGGGTATCAAGAAGACAACAAGGACCAGCCGCACGACTCCTTCAAGCGCACTGGCAACAACCCACGGAAGAGACCAAACAACACGGTCGCAACCGTCCAAACCGTTCGCGCCGCTCAATCCGCGCAACAAAGAAAGGAGGAATTCAACAAACTCCTCAAGAAGCGCTGTCCATACCATCCAGATAGCAAGCACACCATGGGCGAATGCTGGCTCCTATTGGAAACCTTCAGCAAGCCCACTAAGAAAAAGAAGACGGATGGCGACGGAAACGACAAGCAGGACAAGGAAGATGGCGGTTTCCCAGACGTCACCAACACTGTCAATGTCATCTTCGGAGGCATAGTAGTCAGTGATACCTCGCGCAATCGCAAAAACGCACGGCGCGAGGCTTATGCAGCAGAACCAGTGGTGGTCCGACACCGCCATCACTTGGTCCAGAGAAGATCAATGGGCAAAGATCACCTGCCCCGGGCGATATCCTCTCGTCCTAGAAACCGTGGTGGCGAATAGCAAGCTCACCAAGATCCTGATTGATGGAGGCAGCGGGCTCAACCTTATCTTCGCCAAGACTCTGAAGCATATGGGGCTTGACACAAGCAAGCTGCAGCCAGCTGATACCCCCTTCTACGGCATTGTACCCGGGAAGGCTGCGATCCCTCTTGGGCAAATCACCTTGCCCGTCACATACGGTACTGCTTCAAACTACCGCACTGAGTTCATCAAGTTCGAAGTTGCGGACTTCGAAACATCGTACCACGCCATCCTTGGGCGTTCAACGCTGGCCAAATTCATGGCCATCCCTCACTACACATACCTGGTACTGAAGATGCCAGGACCTCATGGTGTTCTCTCCCTTCGCGGTGACATCAAACGCTCCTACGTCTGCGACAAAGAGGCTGTGGAGTATGCTGTCAGGGCCGCATCCACCATCGATCGTCAAGAGCTCCACCCCCTGGCAGCTACCATTGTTGATGAAGACGGGGACGCCCCGACGCAGAAGAAGACGCGAGCCATCAAGCCTGTGGATAATGTCGCCACAAAGACAGTCGATCTCCAGACAGGAGATCCAACGAAGACGGCGGTGATTGGCTCCACTCTTACTCTAGCATAGGAAAGCGCGCTCGTCAACTTCCTGCGGGCCCAGGCTGACATCTTCGCCACAAAGCCCTCTGACATGCCTGGAGTTCCCAGAGAGTTGATCGAGCACAAGCTGGACCTCAACGAGAGCGCGAAGCCTAAAAAGCAGCGCCTCCGAAGATTCGCCACCGAGCGTCGGGAAGCTATCAAGAAAGAGCTAGCTAAGTTATTAGCAGCTGTTGGCGGTCAATATTGATGAGTTTTACCGACAACATTTCACTAGAATTCATATAATTTGCATGTCACACATATTATAAATTGCTTAAGCTAATGAATTCCACAAGTTTTGGTGTTTATTTAGTTTCAGGAGCAAGTGACAGAAAAGAGGGGCAAAATGGCCACAAAACCTGGCCGAACGGCCAATTCTTGGCTGGCCGGCCAGCAACCTTGGCCAAATGCCATGTCATCAATCCAGGGGAAAACTAACACACATGCAAAGCCCCTGAGACGTTCATCCAAGGTCGGTTTCAAAGGACCGAAATGCATAGCACATGGATAGAAGGGCCCACCTTGCATGGCCTAACTGTCTATGGTCGGTAACCGTCACAACTACCGACACCAAGAGAAGATCAGAACCGTACCTGTGGAAGGCGGTGCCAGATGGCACCTATCCCTGGCCGACCGGCCAGAGGCCGGCCGAACGGCCAGGCACCGACGCCAATTCGGTTGAGCTTCGGATGGCGGTTGCATGGCAAGGTAGCTTACACTCTAAGCTGATCAACCGACCTACTCAAGCTATAAAAGGAGCTGTACCCTTCACTCTCAAGACACACCATTCCATAGGAGAAGGATAGATTCTTGAAGTTGTAGTCTACATATTTGTAGAATAGGGAGAGTGAGGGGTGAGGTCTCTAGCGGAAGCAGAGCTGAGGAGAGGAATCGAGGAGTGTCTCGATCTTCCTCCACTTCTGTAGCCACCCCTGGGGAACAAGCTTTTGAGTAAGTTAAGTTCTTCGTCTACTTTCAGTTTCTCGCTAGTTCATATATTTTACTTTTAGTATTTACTTTATCCACTAGCATTTGATCTGCGGGATCCCTTGTCTGCGTGGACATTAGCCTGTCCATTTGGGTTTTCTCTGCCTTAGCGCTAGGCAGTAGTCAGTATCTTGATAGTGTAGGTGCGGTAACTAGACTTGATAGTTACCTTGGGTTGTGTTCCACCCCATGGAAAGAGAGTGGTAGGCGGCAAGTGGTGACAGCCTTGTCCGTCCTTTGTGCGACCACAACGTTCGGGTGTTTTCATAGCAGTAGTAGCAGGTTGCCGTTGGGTCTCCCTTCTACCTTGTCTGGACCCTTCCTCTTCCAGCCGCCGAAGCAGATCAGGTTAGTAGATAAGTTTTTTTACTAGAGTAATTGTATGCTATCTGAAAGTTAGGCCCTCTACCTCGTCATTCTTTTCCTTGGTGGGGTCCGGTTAACTAGATTTAGGCTAGTCGCGTCTGCCGTTCTTTGGATTCGATATCCCAGGTATCACTCCCCTGGTGAAAGGCTACATCGGTCTCTGTGCGCTTGCGGAGTTATTCTCGTATAGGCTAAGGAGTGCCAACAAGCTTTGCTGGCGCCGTTGCCGGGGAACGGTAGCAACACTAGTTTAGATTTTTGTTAGCTGTACGCTTTTTCACCTTAACCATATGGAGTGCTCTTCTAGTTCTTCAGTAGGCACCCCTAGTTATCCGGTGGTCCCATCTCGCGAGTATTTGGAACCACCACCATCATGCCACCCCATTTACACTGGTGGTTACGAGATCCGTCCCAGTCTCGTAGCTATGGTTCGTGCACAGTCCTTTTCTGGTAGAAAGGACGAGAATCCCTATACTCACTTGCTGGAATTCGAGGAGAATTGTTCTCTCCTCATTATTGCCGGGATGAGTCAGAACACCCTCTGGTGGAAGCTCTTTCCGTTCTCTCTGACGGGGAAGGCTAAATTCAGGTACGACCGTGTTGCAAGCAGAGTTGGAGGAGATTGGTTACAACTGAAGGATGAGTTCTGTTTGTTCTTCTACCCCGTGTCCAAGGTCCGTACATTGTGTATCCAGTTATTGACTTTTCAGCAAGAGAATGAGTCAATTGGAGCAGCCTGGGCAAGATTCATGTGTTTGGTCAATTCTGGACCGCCTCATGGCATTCCAGAGGAGATGCTAATGCAACATTTCGTTGGCGGATTGAATGCGGATACCGCACATTTCATTGATGTGGCCTCCGCAGGATCGGTCTTATACAAGACCGTGGACGAAGTTCAAGATCTTCTGAACAAGGTCCTCACCAGCACTGAGTATACCGAAGTGTTTGATGATCCACCAGAGCCAACAGAGAAGCAACAGATTCACACCCTGTCAGCCTCATCCTGTACTGTCCACCTCCACCGTTCATCGAGGAGATTCTCGAACCACCACTCAAGACCCCAGATCCAGAACCACTTATCAACGCATTGCCACAGTTCGTATCCCCCTCTTCACCGAAGAGGAGTACATGTCACTTGGCAACACATCCGTCATGCCGAAGGAATTGCAATGCAAGTGCTCCCGATCTGAGGCGTTCATTCCTGAAGCCACCCGGCAGATTGAGGGTTTAACTGCCATTATGAGCAAGGAATGGACAGAGGAAGTAGAGCTTTGCAGTAGACCCATCGAGATCTACCCAGAGTTCAGAATACTCCTCTGCACTATTGGGGACGCTGAGTCACAGGAAGTCATCTACGACCCGAAGGTCGGGGTTAACATCATGTCCTGTGCGTTAGCATCTGCTATTGCACCAGACGAACCCATGTCCTTCTCCAGTAAGCGCTTGAAGTGGATCGACGGCCAGATGCTGGAGAGCAAGGGAATATTGCGAGTCGTGTTAGTAAAAATGACACGGAACAAGGTACTCCTGGATTTCCATATCTTCGATATCCCTGAAGGCGATACATTCTTCCTGATTGGACAGGCAATAGAGCCACTTGTCAACCCCAACATGGACCGAACTTCTCTTCAGTTCAAGGTTGGCAAAGAAATATACTCGGTCAGCCTAGTTCGTTCAGTGAACACTATGGCAGAAGAAGCACCGAAGCAAGACCCTCTGGACAAGGCTACGGGCAAAGTACTGGAAGAACTCGTTCAGCCCAGTATTGAAGAGGATGCCCAACACTTCATCCAGGAAGCAGAACTGGGCGGCTACCTTCAAGCTCAGCGAGACAGAGAAACCGCAACCTCCCCTCCCTGAATTGAAGCCGCTGCCATCTGGATTGAAGTATGCCTTCCTCCACAACAGCCGAGCCACGCCTGTTATCATTAGCGACAAGCTATCAGAGAGTGAAGCAAGGCGACTCGTGACAATCCTAGAGAAACACCGATCCGTCTTTGGGTATTCTCTACAGGATTTGAAGGGGATCAGCCCCAACCTTTGTACCCATCGCATCCCTATGGAACCAGACCATAGGCCATCAAGAGAGCATCAACGACGGTTGAATGTGCGGGAAGTGGTTAAGAAAGAGGTACTGAAGCTCTTGCACGCCGATATCATATACCCCGTGCAAGATAGTGAATGGGTCAGTCCCGTTCAAGTGGTCCCGATGAAGGGAGGTATGACAGTCGTTCGCAACGAGAGAAATGAGCTTATACCTCAGCGGACAGTCACCGGATGGAGGATGTGCATTGACTACCGGATGCTCAACAAGGCTACCCGGAAGGATCACTTCCCCCTGCCCTTCATCGACGAAATGCTTGAGCGCCTGACCAAGCACTCGTTCTTCTGTTTTCTCGATGGCTACTCAGGTTATCACCAGATTCCTATTTATCCGGATAACCAGAGTAAGACCACTTTCACCTGCCCCTATGGAACATTCGCATATCGCCGGATGTCATTTGGTCTTTGCAACGCACCTGCCTCATTTCAAAGATGTATGATGGCAATATTCTCTGACCTTATCGAGCAAGTCATGGAAGTTTTCATGGATGACTTCTCAGTTTATGGCAAGAGTTTTGCAAAATGCCTCGAGAACTTAGACAAAGTTCTTGAGAGATGTGAGGAGACACATCTGGCCCTTAACTGGGAGAAGTGTCACTTCATGGTTAGAGAAGGAATTGTCCTTGGGCATAGAGTATCAGAAAGAGGGATAGAAGTAGATCGAGCAAAGATCGAGGTAATTGAAAAGCTACCCCCTCCGACCAATGTCAAGGGAGTAAGGAGTTTTCTCGGCCACGCCGGATTCTATCGGAGATTTATCAAGGATTTCTCTCAGATAACAAGACCCTTGACGAATTTTCTCTCCAAGGAGAAGTCATTCGTTTTCGACGAAGATTGCCTCGTAGGTTTCTACACCCTCAAGAAGGGCACTCGTTTCAGCACCCATCATTCAGCCTCTAGATTGGAGCCTGCCCTTTGAAATAATGTGCGATGCAAGTGACTATGCTGTGGGCGCAGTGCTCGGTCAGTGCAAGGATAAGCACCATTATGCAATATCTTATGCAAGCAAGACACTGACTGGGGCCCAGCTGAACTACGCCACAACGGAAAAGGAACTTCTGGCAGTCGTTTTTGCCATGGACAAGTTCAGATCTTACTTGGTTGGAGCTAAGGTGATAGTATACACGGATCATGTTGCACTAAAGTATCTCTTGACCAAGAAAGATGCAAAGCCACGTCTTATCCGTTGGATAGTGCTCCTTCAAGAGTTTGACATAGAAATCAGGGACAAGAAGGGCGCAGATAATTGTGTGGCAGATCATCTCTCGAGATTACAAGTTAAAGGATCGGACCTGCCAATCAACGATTACCTTAGAGATGATACCCTCCTCAAGGTCACAACCACTCATCCATGGTATTCCAACCTGGTGAATTTCATGGTTACTGGTTATGTCCCGCCAGGAGAGGATAAGAAGAAATTAATTCACCTCAGCAGATTCATCTGTGGGACGACCCCTACCTATTCAAGGTTTGTGCGGATGGCTTACTCCGCCGCTGCATCCCAGTATGTGAGACCCGCAAAATTCTTGAGCGTTGCCACTCCTCACCCTATGGAGGGCATTATGGAGCCTTTCGCACCCATGCTAAGGTTTGACAAAGTGGATTCTTTTGGCCAAACATGTATGGAGATACAAAAGAATTTGTGCGGCGCTGTCCAAGATGTCAGAAGCACGGGAACATCAACACCCGTGATGCAATGCCACTTCAAAATAATCTCCAAGTTGAGATATTCTATGTGTGGGGAGTTGACTTCATGGGTCCCTTCCCCATGTCAGAGCAATGCGAGTATATCTTGGTAGCTGTGGACTATGTGTCCAAATGGGTTGAAGCATTATCCTGTGTTGCGGCCGACGCAAGGAGTTCAAAGAAAATGTTCCAGGAAATCATATTTCCTTGCTTTGGAGTTCCGAGAGTCGTGATCAGCAATGGAGGCTCACACTTCATCGACAAAACATTCAGGAAATGTCTCAGCGAGTTAGGAGTAAATCATCGGGTTGCCACGCCATACCATCCTCAAACAAGTGGGCGAGCAGAGACGTCTAATAAGCAGATCAAGAACATCTTACAAAAGACAGTCGATGCCATGGGGAGGGGATGGAAAAGCAAGCTTCTTGAAGCACTCTGGGCCTATCGAACAGCATACAAGACCCCTATAGATTTGACTCCATATCAACTGGTCTATGGCAAAACCTGCCACCTACCGGTAGAAATGGAATTCAAGTCTCACTGGGCAATCAAGAAGTGGAACATGGACCTCCAATCAGCTGGAGTTAAGCGACAAATACAGCTAGCTGAATTGGATGAATGGAGAGAGAAAGCCTACCACAACTCAAAATTGTACAAAGAACGTACAAAGCGATGGCACGACAAGCGCATCAAGATCAAGGAGTTCAATGCAGGAGATAAGGTACTACTCTTTAACTCTCGCGTTCGTCTTTTTGGTCATGGTAAGCTTAGGAGTAAGTGGGAAGGGTCTTTCACGGTTATAAATGCTGCCGATCATGGAGCTATAACTCTCCAGGATGATTATGGGAATGCATTCAAGGCTAATGGCCAAAGACTCAAAGTATTCCTTGAGCCCGAAATGCCGGACCTCGAAGAGATGGATGTCTTCAAGCTATCCGAGATAGAGGAATAAATATATCCATAGTCTTCGCTGGACTTAAAATGGGCCTTACCCTATATAGGATTCCATTCTCTATTTTTTTTCTCTATTTTCTTCTCTATTTCTAGCCAACCGACATAAAATTCCATCTGAGGGAAGAGAGGAGAGAAACTTCCAGAAGGAGGAGCCCGAGCCGCGGCTACCCTTGGCCGAACGGCCAGGCCCTTGCCGATCGGCCAGGCGCCGTTCTCCCACGCTCCCATTCAAGTTTCAAACCTTCTGATATCTTATCCCTTCTGAGATTCCGAGGAGCCTCTGGTGAAAACATCATTATAAAATCGAAAGGCAACCACATCGTCTTCCTCAGAACCTCTCGCTGCCTCCTCTCTCCCAAAACCCAGAACCTCTGAGATCCTACCACCATGGGTAACTTCAAGGACACCTCCAGCCCAAAATCAGCATCCAACGTTGAGGGATCGCCGTACTCACCCACCTCTCCTATCATGGAACCGTCTTTGTCGAGCAGTCTACAGATCATCGAGAAGGTGGCATTTGTGGAGGCCGTCACCACGCGACAGGAGCCCAGGGGGCGCCAACCCCTGGCCGGCCGGCTGGAAGCAGGCCGATCGGCCTCACCCCGAGGCCGTTTGCCTGTAGCTCGTGCGAGGTCCCCCGCAGGGAAGGGCATCATTAGCCCTGAGATGCAGCGGACCAAAAGGCCAACCAAGGGGGATCCTTTCTCCTCGAAAGGCCATCATGAAGAAGATTGTCTTCTCCCCACCGGGAAGCAGGCGATCTCTTTCGTCCCTCGTACCAAGTCGCCGGAGTACACACCCGGCAGTCCACCGCGCTACCGCGTGACTGGTATGGCGGACCACTCCGAAATTATTCCAAGTTAAGTACCCCGGGACCACTAATCGAGTAGTCAGGCACTTAATCCGGAATAAGCTGGAGCGCCGTCGGATTAAACCCGATTAAACCACATACTTTTCTCGATCGGAACAACAGCACGCCCACACGAAGGTGAGTTCCAGAGATTACAACATTCCACAATTTAACATGCATAAGTAGGTATCATAGAGTTATTACAAACCGAGTTTGAAATTTAAATCAGAGTATCAAGTTCATTGCAGCGGAAATAAAAGTTCATTGCAGCGGAATGATAAACTAACGACGATACAACGTAACACCATGATGAAGCCTGCCACGGTGCTACTCCTCCCGTTCCTCGGCAGAGGAAGGAACCCACTCGATGTGCCATCCAGGGGGAACCTGGGAAGGCCAAGTCATGGCATCGACTGCCACATCCAACATTGTACCTGTAAAATAAATGCCACAAGCAAGGCTAAGTATACTAATACTCAGCAAGGCTTACCCGTCGGGTGAAATCTACATCACCGACATCTAGACATGAGAGGCTTTTGGCTGGTGGGTTTGTTTGCCAAAAAGCAACTAAAAGTAGATCCTTGCTTTCAAGTTTTAGCATCATATTCTAGTAGATTTAACCATTCTAGATTAGCATCCTCTCTAAGCATACAAGTGGTGCAATACAATTTATTCCATACAACAAGTTCATCAATCTCATAGTTCCACTTGTTACTCAATGCAGTAAGGCGGTCAAGCAGTCTCATTAACCGCGAGAAGCGGACAGTTCGAACCGAATTTTTGCTACCTGGCCCAGGGGAACCCAACACACACGGACAATGCTTGCTACAAAGGTACAAGCACTTCCCAACCTTTCCCATGGATCCACAATTCGGAACCGGGTCCACCTTCCTTAGGATAGAGGTTTACTGCTTCACTCACAGTCTCACGCATATATCCACAAGTATACGGCAGGGGGAAAACAAAGTTTCCCAAGAGAGATGGCTATCGGCCCTAGCTGCTTCAATCTGGTACCGGCTTACCGACTCCCATATTATCGGCATGCATGTGGTACGTTCAAAACTTGACACACTCAACCACACGTTTCGACCTTAAATCAATTATCATACACGGACGGGAGATCTACATCTACCATCCCGCCCGTCCATCTTATGATTCCAACATAAGTAAAGACAAGCAACTCCTATATCTCGCGAGTGACAGGAAATCACTCGACTTGTAACGGACCTAAAGCAATGCCCTATCGATCCTTTCATACTAGTGTTGCAAGTCATAGGTACTAGAAATGTGCAGCTAAGGTATTCAATCAACTCCTTGAAACGTAAATGCACCAAGCATAGGGAATTCATAGATGCATAAACTTTAAAGGTTAGGTTATGCTCCGGGGCTTGCCTTCTTGCTGTAGCTGGGGGTTAGCCTCCGGGTTGACTTCTACTTCGTTGCACCTCCCTCCGGGATTCCTTCTTCGTCGGCGGGGATGAGATGGTAGGTGCCGTCCGGAATAGCGCCTTCTACATGAGATGCATAACTTATTGTGGCTGCCTAGTGATTCCAAAATTAAGGCCTTGAAGGCCATATTCACCTAGATATGCTAAGTACTACTTTCTTTTTCATAAAATTAGAGGTGGGGTGTGGAAAAATTTATTCATCTTTGATGGTGATTGTGTACATATATAAAGAATTTCTGTTTATTATTTGAAGGTAGGGTGCTGTTCTTGGAATTTTAGACTTCACTTATTTTATTTTAACTAATTATCAAAAAGGTCTATTCTTTTATATATATCAATTCTATTTTAGTTTCTTGTCATTTTTGTTTCTCCTTTTCTGTTCATCCTTTTTATCTATAAACTTTATGACAGCTACTGGAGTATAAGAGTTAGGCTCACTCCAAAATTTAGCTAAAACTGAGCTAACACAGAATTTATTAAAAATAGTTTAAACTGCTGCCTGCAGAAATGAAATAAATTCATATAAAATTGAAAATACATCCAAATCCGGAAATTTTCCTACCAGAGCTAGTCATGAGTGCAAGGAGGGCTCTGGCCAAGTGGTGGCTCAAAATAACCCTTGGACAGTCCTTAATAAATTCCTATCCAAAAACACATATCTATTTATTTGCTAGTCTAATCAGAGCAAAAATTAAGTTTTGCATTTTTAACAGATGTGCTAACAAGTTTTTAGGCCTCTGGAGAAAAATGGTGATTTTTCGCTGCATGGATTATTTTTAATAATTTCTGTACTGCAAAACGACAGGAAACACAATTTAATTCATAACTGAAGCTACAGTCCATATTTTTAGGTCCCCTTTGGAAACAAGGTGTCCAAAGTCACTGCAAACAACATATCCAAAGCTCAGCCCTAGCGAAGCTCTGGATTTGAAATGGTGCACCAAGTTTCTAAATTCACAATTTGAATTTTAATTCAAAATCGGTTCACCAAAAGTATATACATGCTTAAATGAGATTGGAGTTTACAATCTCACGAGTCCAGGGAGCATTTTTGTGGCATTTTCTGATTTTTGTACGATTTTTAACGGATTTTACAAGATTCGGGAAAAATAGATCTAGGTTTAAGAATCTTTTTACGCTGGAGACCCTAGAACTTTCAAAACCTTTCAAACCAGTCCCTGACTTTTACACTGGGAACCCTGGAAAAACAAAGACGATGAACTTTGGTCCTTGGCTCGTCGCCGGAGTTGCGCCGGCTAAACGACGGCGAGCTAGGGTCGGGGAAGTGGGGGAAAAGAATCAGTGGCTCACCATGAGTCGATTGGTGGCGGTTGGGAGGCCGGGGGAAGCTCGGAGGATGGCCGGCGGCGATGCAGTGGCGGCGCGGCCGCCGCGGCTTCTACGCCGGTGAGGTCGGTGGGTCTCGTCGGGGTTTGAGGGGTCCTAGAGCATCAGTGGAGCTCGGGGAAGCTGTTGGCGTGCTCGGTTGACCTCGGGGACGGCTCGAAGTAGGGTCTCGACGTGAGGGTGCTCCGGCGGCCGAAAAATGAAGATTTGGGGGAAATCTCGATTTCTCGCCGGAGAAGCGATGATAGCTCGACAGGAGTGGGGGAATAGGAAGCTAGTGAAGGGGTCTAGCTTCGTGCGTGAGGAATTTGAGAATGGTGGAGGGTGTGGGGCGAATTTTGTCTCGAAGCTCGGCTCGGTCCGTGCGGCGCGAGGTTGAAGACGACGGAGCGAGGCGCGAGGAGGGGGAGAAGGACTGGGCACTGGCTGAGGGAAGGAATGAGGGTGCTCAGTGAAGCGTTTGGGTGCGCTAGCGAGCGCTGAGGTGCCTCGGAGGCGTGTGTGCGCGTGCGTGGGCAGTCGCGGTCGCCATTGATGGCGCGGCGAGCTCGGGCAGAGCGCGCGCACGGGACTGGGCGTCGAAGATCGCCGCGTGAGGGAGTGGAAGATCTCCTACAGGGCGTCTTGGAGCGTAGCGGGACGAAACCTAGCGCGAGGAGGCTCAGCGCGACGCGCGCGCGGCCACGGCGGCGCTCGACCGCCATGATGGCGCTCGCGCGGCGCGAGGCAAGACGGTGCGTCGACGGCGATGTGACGGTGCGGGAAGGGCTGGACAAGCGCAAGACGACACGCGCCACCCGACGCCGTGGCTCGGCCAGCTCGGCGCGGCCTCCGCCACTCGCCGGCCACGTGGCGGCCGGCTCCCGGCCGGAGCAGGGGCGCGCCAGGGCTACTGTTGGCGCCCGTAGAGCTCCTTTTTCCCTTTTGAATTTTCTCCAAAATTTGAACTGAACATGAAAAAGTGTGAAATAAAAGTTGGAGTTTGAGAGATGGGACACAACTTTCTTTTTGGGGTGAACCTGAAATTTCAAATTTTTCGAGCTCAAACAACCCGAATTCAAAAAGGTGTTCAGATCGGTTTTTCGAGTTTTTGAGGGGCTAAACTGCAAAATTTTCAAAAGTTACAAACAGTGACTAGGACTTATTTGTGATGACAAACAACTTTTATTTTGGAGATTTTCAAGTTTAGTACAAAATTTTTGAGTTTTCAGTTGGGTGTCAAACAACCTTTGTTTTTGAATCTTCAATTTGAATTTTTGATGGATTTTTGGACTTCAACCCATAATTCCCTTTTGCACTTGTTTTAAGTGTACTTTTAATACTTTTACATTAGAGATGTCACAACTGGACCTGGCATCGGGAAGGTCCTCATACCGCCACTCAACGTTGTCCACCGGAGTCGGTGGACTCCACGCTGGAGAGGCTGAGGCGTCACCGCTCGCCACCACCGATCCGTGGACCTCCAGGGATCATGGAGTGGTCAGACGACGACGACGAGGAGGAGAAGGAGGTCTGGGCACTCCGGAAACAGGTGGCTGCGCTGAAGCTTGAAGTGAACAACATGAACGAGCGCGTCGCCGAGTCCGAGATCGCCAGGATGGAGACGGATGACAAGATGGACACACTACGTAGGGCACTTAGTGCCAAGCTCAAGCGCCTCGCAAAGGCGACAGGGCACGCAGAAGCCATCCAGATTCCGGATCCTAGGGATTAGGGGTCGGGCTAGGCTAGATTCTTAGGTTTTAGGTGCTTTAGTTTATTTCCCTTTCTAATTTTCCTTTTCAAACATGTATGCAGCACCTCCCTAAGAAGATAAAATTTGATTTGTTTAATTGCTTGTCCCATGAGTGGTTGGTAAACACTTGTGTGCCAACCACAACCCCTGTTCTCATGTTTACGAAGTGTGCAGAGAAACGCGGCGTACAGGACGTACATGATACACAGAGCAAAACTTGTCGCCAGACACGCCCGTATCCAGCCGATCGGCCAGGCCACGGCCGGCCGGCCGTATTTCACGCATATTCCCACCGTCGCGAATTCGCCACGTCACCTCGTTCAAAGCTACACGCTCCGAAATTTGAAAAGAA
The DNA here is from genome assembly GCA_015342445.1 of Digitaria exilis. Taxonomy (NCBI): domain Eukaryota; kingdom Viridiplantae; phylum Streptophyta; class Magnoliopsida; order Poales; family Poaceae; genus Digitaria; species Digitaria exilis. Next base: position 94,370 of record JACEFO010002624.1, on the reverse strand, counting down.
CAGAACGAAGAAAACTCTTGGCCAAGCGACCAGATCCTGGCCGGCCGGCCACACAACACGATCAAAATCCGTGGCCCGGTTGCCACGCTCAGGTTTGCACATCTCCACCCTGTTTCATCGGTTATGCACAGATAATAATTTAACTAAAATGAAATAGGAGATTAGATGATTTCAACCATGATTTCTTTCTCTGCCTAAGTGTAATTTCTTATGCAAGTATCTTTTGCCTTTGGAACTATTATTTTAGGATCATTTTCAATCTACCTATTGGATCCCATGATATGACAATGCTTGTGTTTGATCACCTGAATTCAATGCTTGGAGAGAAGTTTGTTTCAAAACTTAAAACAACATGGCTTCCTCTTGTCTCAGTAATCATCCAGTCCTACCAAAGCCAAATATATACATGGAAAAGCCTGAATTACATGATTTTCATCGACATCTTGAGTTTGTTCAAACACTTTTGCCTTCAGTGTGGATATCTGTTCTTCTAGCACTTTGGCCATTCACGTACACGTTCACGACATAAAGTCCTGAGGTACAAATGTAATACTTCTTCATCCCCCTTAAAGAAAAGAGATGAAAGACATTTGAGTATCATGCTCAAGCTCTTCGTCCAAAAAAAAGAAAGGGAAAGATGAAGGAAAGAAAAAGAAATACCTCAGAGATGTCGCCATCTTACACTTGCACTTTGGTCATTGTGTGAAAAGGAATATATTCCCTAGAGGCAAGGTTTTTGGTCTTACAATATAGATGGAGATGTCGATCCCTGAATATTCATACCTCAAGCTCCACCTTCAGCCTTAGAGATAGGTGCAAGGTTCATCCTGAACCTTAGTGAGGAGATACACAGGGAGTGATCGAGAGTCTTGAGACAATTTGAGGAATGCCATGATTTCATTTTCAAAATATTAATAAAACCTCCAAAGCAGCAAATGAGGAGAAGGATCTTACCTTGTGAAGTCGTTCTGGAAGCCAATGGGCGGACAGGAGATGTTAGCCACCGTGAATCCAAGGTATGAGAGAAAGCTTAGAAATAACTCTTATGCATTGATATGATTTCATGGGCCTAAGTTTTGCTAAGTCCTCAGGATATAAATTCTATGTTTGCTCGGGACTAGCAAAGTTCACGTGTGGGGGCGTGTTGGCGGTCAATATTGATGAGTTTTACCGCCAACATTTCACCAGAATTCATATAATTTGCATGTCACACATATTATAAATAGCTTAAGCTAATGAATTCCACAAGTTTTGGTGTTTATTTAGTTTCAGGAGCAAGTGACAGAAAAGAGGGGCAAAATAGCCACAAAACCTGGCCGAACGGCCAATTCTTGGTCGGCCGGCCAGCAACCTTGGCCAAATGCCATGTCATCAATCCAGGGAAAAACTAACACACATGCAAAGCCCCTGAGACGTTCATCCAAGGTAGGTTTGATCCAAAGGACCGAAAGGCATAGCACATGGATAGAAGGGCCCACCTTGCATGGCCTAACTGTCTATGGTCGGTAACCGTCACAACTACCGACACCAGGAGAAGATCAGAACCATACCTTTGGAAGGCGGTGCCAGATGGCGCCTATCCCTGGCCGACCGGCCAGAGGCCGGCCGAACCTGCCAGGCACCGACGCCAATTCGGTTGAGCTTCGGATGGCGGTTGCATGGCAAGGTAGCTTACACTCTAAGCTGATCAACCGACCTACTCAAGCTATAAAAGGAGCTGTACCCTTCACTCTCAAGACACACCATTCCATAGGAGAAGGATAGATTCTTGAAGTTGTAGTCTACATATTTGTAGAATAGGGAGAGTGAGGGGTGAGGTCTCTAGCGGAAGCAGAGCTGAGGAGAGGAATCGAGGAGTGTCTCGATCTTCCTCCACTTCTGTAGCCACCCCTGGGGAACAAGCTTTTGAGTAAGTTAAGTTCTTCATCTACTTTCAGTTTCTCGCTAGTTCATATTTTACTTTTAGTACTTAATTTATCCACTAGCATTTGATCTGCGGGATCCCTTGTCTGCGTGAACATTAGCCTGTCCATTTGGGTTTTCTCCGCCTTAGCGCTAGGCAGTAGTCAGTATCTTGATAGTGTAGGTGCGGTACCTAGACTTGATAGTTACCTTGGGTTGTGTTCCACCCCACGGAAAGAGAGTGGTAGGTGGCAAGTGGTGACAGCCTTGTCCGTCCTTTGTGCGACCACAACGTTCGGGTGTTTTCATAGCAGCAGTAGCAGGTTGCCGTTGGGTCCCCCTTCTACCCCGTCTGGACCCTTCCTCTTCCAGCCGCCGAAGCAGATCAGGTTAGTAGATAAGTTTTTACTAGAGTAATTGTAGGCTATCTGAAAGTTAGGCCCTCTACCCTCGTCATTCTTTTCCTTGGTGGGGTCCGGTTAACTAGATTTAGGCTAGTCGCGTCTGCCGTTCTTTGGATTCGATATCCCAGGTATCACTCCCCTGGTGAAAGGCTACATCGGTCTCTGTGCGCTTGCGGAGTTATTCTCGTATAGGCTAAGGAGTGCCAACAGTAGCCCACTTCATTAAAGAAGTCTTTTATCCGGATTGGTTAGCCAATCCGGTTCTTGTAAGAAAAAAGAATTCTAATGAATGGAGAATGTGTGTTGATTATTCTGACCTCAACAAACATTGCAAAAAGGATCCCTTCGGGCTTCCTCGCATCGATCAAGTCATCGATAGCACCGCCGGGTGTACCCTTCTCTGTTTCCTCGATTGTTACTCAGGATATCATCAGATATCTCTGAAACAAGAGGATCAGATTAAAACTTCATTTATCACGCCATATGGCGCGTATTGTTATACAACCATGCCCTTTGGTTTGAAAAATGCAGGTGCCACATATCAGCGGGCGATACAGGGTTGTCTTCAGGACCAACTCCATCGAAACGTCGAGGCATACGTTGATTATGTGGTCATCAAGACAAGAAATCCGGAGGATCTAATCACCGATCTCACCGAGACGTTCGACAACTTACGCAAATGGCACTGGAAGCTTAATCCCGCCAAGTGTGTTTTCGGCGTTCCGTCAGGAAAGATTCTTGGGTTCATTGTCAGCGAACGCGGCATCGAAGCTAATCCAGAAAAGATAGCAACAATTATGGATATGGAGCCGCCGCGCACCGTCAAGGACGTCATGAAGCTTACGGGCTGCATGGCGGCACTCAACCGCTTTATCTCCAAACTTGGAGATCACGGGACTGAGTTCTTCAAGCTTCTCAAGAAGCAGGACAGATTCCAGTGGACACAGGAAGCCCAAGATGCCTTTGACAAGCTCAAATTGTTCCTGACTACACCACCTGTGCTCACTGCGCCACTCCCGGGCGAAGATCTCTTGCTCTACATTTCAGCAACCACCAATGTCGTTAGTGCTGTCATTGTTGTTGAACGCGACGAGGAAGGTCATCTCCAGAAGATTCAAAGGCATGTGTACTTTGTGAGCAAAGTCCTCTCGGACTCCAAATCAAGGTATCCTCAAGTTCAAAAAATTCTATACGCCGTCCTAATGACATCCAGGAAATTGCGGCACTACTTCGACTCCTACAAGATCATTGTGGTTACTGGATATCCTATTGGCAAAATTCTCCATAACCAAGATGCTACATGCCGTATCGCCAAGTGGGATGTTGAGCTTGGAACATACGGCATTGAGTTCTGATCTCGCACGGCCATGAAGTCTCAAGTCCTTACGGATTTCATATCGGAATAGACTGAGCACAACCTTCCTGTCGCCACCATCAAGCCTGACAACTGGATTATGTATTTTGACGGTTCTCTCAAGTTGGAAGGTGGCGGCACTGGAGTTCTGTTGATTTCGCCTCGGGGAGATCAACTCAAGTACGTTCTGCAGATTCAATTCGCCGTATCCAACAACGCTGCAGAATACGAAGCTCTTCTTCACGGGCTGAAGATGGCTATCACCCTCAGTATTAAGCGCCTACTGGTATATGGGGATTCAATGCTGGTCATCAAGCAAGTCAACAAGGATTGGAATCGGAACCATGAGAACATGGATGCATACTGTGAAGAAGTTCGAAAGTTGGAGAAGCACTTTCTTGGCATTGAATTTCATCATGTCGAGCGAGATTACAACGTTGCTGCAGACGTCCTATCCAAACTGGGTTCTTCCCGAGCAGAGGTATCCAGTGGCGTGTTCGTTAATGAGCTCTCTAAGCCGTCTATTCCTGCAGCAACACTTCCTGCCACTGCAACCTCGGCCCCTGAGGTTATGCTCATCGACGCAACCTAGAGTGCACCAATTATAGATTATATCTTGCACGACAAACTCCCTACGGAGAAAGCAGAAGCCCAGCAGGTTGTTCGTCGCAGCAAGTCCTACATGATAATTGGGGATACATTGTACCGACGTGGCGCACGCTCTGGTGCATTGATGAAATGTGTCTCACAGCAAGAAGGAATCAGCATCCTAGAGGAAATCCACGCGGGCGAATGTGGTAATCACGCAGCTTCCCGTACCATCGTGGGCAAAGCCTTCCGCGCCGAATTCTATTGGCCTTCGGCTTTACACGATGCAGAGGAAATTGTTCGTCATTGCAAGGGTTGTCAGTATTTCGCTCATCATTCACATCATCCTGCGCACAAGATTAAACTGATACCTCCGTCATGGCCATTCGCATGCTGGGGGCTCGATATGATTGGGAAACTACGCAGAGCACCTAGTGGCTTTGAGTATTGCTTTGTTGCAATCGACAAATTCTCAAAGTGGATAGAGGTCTTCCCCGTTGTCAAACCAACATCCGAGAAAGCAGTCCAATTCCTTCAAGAGTTGATTCTTCACTTCGGGATACCGCATCAAATCATTACAGATTTAGGTACTACCTTCACAGGCAGCAAGTTTTGGGATTACTGTGAAGATCGTAGCATCAAGGTGTGCTATGCCTCTGTCGCTCATCCTCGTGCCAATGGTCAAGTCGAAAGAGTTAACAGCATGTTACTTGATAGACTTAAAGCTCGGATGGAACGAACCTTGAAAAAAGCTGAAGGACGGTGGATGAAAGAACTCTACCTGGTTGTCTGGGGCCTACGATCTCAACCCAGCAAAGCTACAGGGCAATCTTCCTTCTTCTTGGTATATGGGTCTGAGGCCGTCCTACCTGTCGACGTCATGCATAGTGCTCCTCGCGTCGAAGAATTCCAAGAAGCCATGGTGGATGAACAACAAATGATCGAGGTTCATATGGCTGAGGAAGCACGACTGGCAGCTTTGTTACACAATGCTGCGTACCTTCAGGGCATTCGCCGATTTCATGACAAAAATGTGAAGACGAGGTCGTTCCAGATTGGAGAATTGGTGTTACGTCGGATCCAGAACACAGCTGGTCACACGAAGCTCACTTCGCCTTGGGATGGTCCATTCATTGTATCCAAAGTCCTGAAGCCAGGCACATACAGACTTCAAACAGAGGATGGTATTGATTGACTTACCAAATCCCTGGAACATAGAACACTTACGCAAATTCTACGCGTAGCTTCTTCATTGTATCATTGCTTCGGCAACAAATGTACCAATTGCTTCGGCATCGAGATTTCTTTCGTACCGTTGTTTCGGCAACGAGATATAATTCAATAAATATCTCCCTTTACTGGGTTGTTTATGTCCAATATTGCTTTGTCTTTGTGACATCGTTCGAATCTTCTCTGTGTTCTTTTTGAGACTCAGAAAGTTTGTTTTTTTACGCATTCGGAGCAATTACGTGAGGTCTGCCCGGTTCCTTCGGGGCCGTTAACGGATTTGTTCCTAAGTTTTCGCTACATTGTGATAATTTTTAGCTTAAAGCTACCGCTCCATGGGTCTTACTGGGTTCTTGTATGATGAATCACATACAGTTTGTTCCCAAAAGTATCCCTTCGGGGTACATTTATTTTAAATATAGCCTATGCTATAGAAATCTCTTTGGGTTCCCTCGGGTCCTTAACAGGGTTGTTTTTCGACAGTTAAAATTTACGCAACACACGTATGTTTTGACTAAGTCCTGGTCATCGACACAGAGACACCCAAGGGTTCTTAGAAATTCTTGGTTTGTTCTTCACATGCGGAAATATCAACATTCAATTGCATGCAACTTATAATTACAAGATTACTTGTTCATATTACAATCTAAAGCTCCGCGCAATTGCCTTGGCAACTGGCTCGGCCTCTTGTTTCAGGTCCCTGAAGGCGGCCTCTGTACAACTCGGCTCTGCGCCTTCTACGAGTTTGCCTATATCTACTTCAGGGTACCTAGACTTCACTACAGCAAGGACATGCACAAGACAGGCTTTAGATGATCTCTTGATGTAAGCCTTCAATTGTCGAGGCATGGCCTTCAGACGCTCCAGGAAGGATTGTGGAGCTGCAGGGTCTTCAGGGACCAAGGCCTTCACCACCGGATTCGCCGCCTTCTCCAGCAGTGCAATCCGCTTCAGGGCTTCGGCCAGGTCTTCATCCGACTTCTTCATCTGCTGCATAGCTTCTTCAAGCTCCGACATCCTCTTGGTGGTCTGTTCAAGCTTCTCATCCAGCGTCTTCTTGTCGGCAAGATTCTTCCGCAGCTGGATGAGTTCTTCGGATAATTGCTTCCTTTCTTCGTGCACGTCTTCAAGGTCCTTGGCAGTCTTCTTTTGCTGCTCAATGACCTGAATCAGCTGCACGTCAGCATCCTTGCGTTGTTGGACTGCAACTCTGAGCTGTTCTTTGATGGTATCATGTTCCGCAGAGAGAGTCTTCAACGCTTCTTCATGACGATTGGCCAAGTTTGACCAATCTATCAGTTTGCTCTGGGTTGTTGTTAACTGTTGTTGAACCCCTGCTCCACAAGATCACGACAGAGTTGTTATACCACACATGACTTGGATACTTAATTGCAAGGATTTAGCAGCGTCATGGTACCTTTGAGCTCTGATTTGGCTGTGGTGAGCTTCTTCTTCAAGTCATCTTTCTCTGCGGCCAGCTCTTTTGTCTGCAGGTGCAAAGTGCAGATCGTATTTGCATCTTCCGCCTCTTGGACTTTGCGGTCCTCGCGTTCACGCTCCAATTCCTTTTGGAGGCGATCCGCCTTGGCGTGCATCACTGCGATGTTGTGGATGTACTTTGTCTTCTTTCTTGATGCTTCGCCGACGGCCTGCAGAACACAGATATGAGATATATACTTACAATGACAACTAGTAAAAGGTTGTTTTCCTTACCTTGAAGTATGCCACTGCCCTCTCGGCATGATATAGACCCCTGTCGATGTGCTCTTCATCCTCCTCCGCGTCCAAGATATATTCAAAGGTCTGCGGATTTGGATTCAGCATTGGATCGTAACTTCCGATGCGGAAGCTACCGATCTCCTCTTTAGTTCCAGTACTCTTGGGTACTCTGGGGATCTCCTCGATCACTTGCTCTTGGGTTGATTGTTCGACTTGTTTACCCCTCGAGCACTCTGCTTCTGGAACAGCTTCCGCCCCCTCGCTTGGGATGTATCTATGTTGCTTGGGGACTCAGCATTGTCCTGGTCACGGCATTCAACTTCGGTTTTTTCTATCACCGCCTGCGTGACCAGTTGCTCAATATCCGCCAGCACCTCAGCAATTGTTTCTTCAACTTGCGCTCCTGCTGGTACTAGCGGGTTTGATGGAGAGGCTGGCTGGACCTCTGAAAAGGGTTGTTTGCAGTTCTTCCCTGGGTTCTTCTGGCACTGTGGCCCTTGGCGCCTCCATGGCCGTTGCTGGAGTTTCTTCAACTCTGCATCAATGACTTTACAGTCAGCATGGATTGTTACGAGTATAAAATTTGTAACTTATGTCAAGATCTACAGAGTACTTACATGATGGAAGGCCGCATTGGGATTTCTGGCTCTCCCAGTGTGAACTCCTCTTCAGGCTCCTGTCCCAACGCCGATGGACCAGCTGGGCAGTGTTCTTCTACCACTGGTATTGAACTAGTAAATGGCATTGAGATAGGGTTGTAGATGTTGTGGATGATTTCTTCTTCTGAAAGCGGCTGCCGGGCAGTGTTGCCTTGTTGCGACCGGCTGGTTCCAATTTCTCCAATTGCTATCCCCACAGATTATGGTATCTTTGGTTGTGGGGATATCTTCTCCTTCTCCTCCGAGATGACCCTTACCCGAGGCTTGGGTAGGGTACGTGCTCTTTTGGGCACTGGCGCAATCAGCTCTGATGCTGCAACCCTCTTTGATCCTTCACCTCTCTTGGAGGTTGTCCCTGCCTTGGCACGGGATTCTTCAGCAACCTGATGTTCATCATGGGCATGTGGCTCGTCAGGTTCTTCAGATGCAGCTGCCTTATCAGTACCAGGCTTGTGTTTACGAACCTGATCCCTTACCCCTAGATCCACACAGCGGGCTAATAAATTTGCTTCTTCGGCATTAGTTGGATCCAGGGGAGGCAAACTCACATACACTGATCGTCGGGCTTCATACTGTTATGGATAAGGACTTAGTTAATACCACACTATAATGAAAAAGACATTGTATTGACTTTTAGATATGGTTCATACCTCGGATGTCATGACGACTGCAGAAACTTCCATTATCTCTGGAAAATTTTCATCACTGATGATCAGATATTTCTTCAATAGTTGAATGATCCTCTTGTCAGACATGTCGCCAGCAGCATTTCGTGAGGGATCAGCATCTCCAGAATACAAGTACCCTGGATTACAGCGTTGTTTGCACGGTTGAATCCTCCTCAACAGAAATGACCTATATACAATGGCTCCGGTTAATCCTTGCGCCTTCAGCTCTGGAATCTGCATGGCTTGATTGATTCCAACAGTTTCGCTCCAGAATGGTTTCATTACTGGAGGATTTCCTGAGCGGCTGGGCAGGGCAGTTGGGGTTGATGGTTCCATGAGCAAAACCACTCTTTCTGCCAATCCTTAAGGCTCTCCTTGGTAGAATAATCCAGATAAACTGGCTTCATGCCCTGACGGAACTGGATTACTACTTTCCCCACCACTTGCGATGGTCCGCTTGATGTCTTCACTCTGAATAAATGGCGGAACAAGGCAAAGTGTGGGTCTATTCCGAGGAACGCCTCACACAAGTGGATGTATATAGATAGATTCAGAATAGAGTTGGGATTCAAGAGACACAGTTCAATTCCATAAAAATGCAGCACTCGGCGGAAGAAGTCACAGGTCGGCAAACCAAAACCAACTTCATAAAATGCCTTCCATACCATGAGCTCCTCGGTTTCTTCAGTGGGGTACTCGTGACCGTGAGCACTGTTCCACCGACTGATCTCTTGGGCTGCGAGGAAACCATCTGTTTCTAGATTTTTGATGTATTTATCTTTCAGTGTACTAGTTAGCCAGTCACTGATTGGATCTTCCACGCATGGAACGTCTCCAGCGGGCGCTACTTTATCGGTCGCTACGACTTCCTTCATGGCTTCTGCTTTCCTCTTCGCGCTCTTACTTTGGCTGGATCATTCTCCACCGGCCATTGCGGTTTCTTGAGGCTTGGCGTGGATGGGATTAGGCCTCGAGGAGGTTGCGGAAGTGTTTGCGCAGTATTAGGATTGCTAACAGAAGAACTGTCGCTAAACCTAGATCTGTTTCGCTGAAGGCGTGCGGATACAAGAGAGCCGAACGGCTTATATTGACTTTTTGAATTGTTACTTCGGTACTTTTCAATTTTGGTCCTTCCTTGATCCTATATTTGAATTCGTTCAAATTTAGGCTCGGGGGCTGCGGGTATATTTTCAGGAAATATATTTCTGAAATTTTTTGGTTTCAATTGATAAATTGAAAAGGAGTTCTAAAAGAACTCGGACTTCTTCGGAAATTGATTCTCTTTAGGTTCGGACTTCGAAAGAGCCTCGAATTTCTTTTTCAAAGATAAACGAGGCTCGGGGGCTGCCCAATTGGGCGCACCTAATCGGTGCGCACCAATCCGAACTTCAAGAAGATTTATGAGCACTTCATTACCTATTGAACAGCATGGTTGCAACTTCCAAAAGCAAAGAACGCTGTGGGCTTCAAACAACCCTGGCGAGTCTCAAAGAACTCTGTATTTTCAACAGTGCTGTTCTTCAGGAGATAAGGTGCTCGGGGGCTTGTGGGTGTAGAGTCCTAATGGACTAAACAACCCTGGCGGGCCATCATATAGGCCGGCCCAAGTACAAGACTTGACGTACAAGACAAGGATTAGTCCTAGTCGGTTAGGATAAGCTGTATTAGGAAATTAGAGATAAACTTGTAAAAGTTTCCTAACCTTGTACGGTTTCCATGTAACCCTATCCTCCGGCATATACAAGGGGAGATAGGGACCCCATTCAAAGCATCTCATCTATACAAGATACAACAAACAGGACATAGGGTATTACGCATATTGCGGCCTGAACCTATCTAAATCACTTCTTGTCACCTTCGGTTCTTGATTCTTGACGACTTATCCTCAAACCCTTTTCTCGGGGCATCCCCTCGAGAACGTAGTCAGCATAAATCGCCGACATACATATAAATATGCCAGTTAGTTATGGGTAATTTTTCTTTTTTGCGGTAAAGTTATGGGTAATTTTTAACGTGGACATCTATAGATTGTGTTTGATAACTTACTTCTCTACTTTTGCAATTGAACTGTCACACTATGCACAAGAGTAGGGGCAGAAACGATACAGATATCGTCCGTTCGTATCCAAGTTCGTTTGTTTTGACGGGTCCACTTGCGTCCGTATATATATGACTCTAGATATTCAATATCAAAACCTATCCGAATCTGGCAACAGATAATGCTACGATCCGGACGTCCAATGGAAATTTTATCATCGGACGGTCCTGAAACATCGACGCGGACTTGCGGAAACATCGATAAAATGTTTTTGCAACATGCGAAGCCAGTGCGTACAACATCGAGGAAACGCCTGGTCATCCGCTAGCTCTTCCTTGTCGTCGTCACCTCCGACTCGATGTTTGCGGACCCACGATGTTGCAGTTGTGGTCTCGCGATGTTGCGGTGGCGCTTTCGTGATGTTTCGGTAGCCTCGCCTCGATGTTTCAGGAACTCCCGAACAAATGTTGCATGGGACAGAGGCCCGATGTTGCAGCGGGAATTTTTCCCTCCGCACCCTGGCGTCGGCGTGTGCCCTTTGATGTTGCAGGCATCGGCTCCCTATGTTACGAAAGCATCTCTTCGGTATTTCGGCAGGTCCGCGTCGATGTTTCAGGACCGTCCGATGGGAAAGTTCTCATCGGATGTCTGGATCGTATCATTACCGGATCAAAATTAGACATAGATGATGTAATCCATTCCTATATTATCCAACATATGTAACACTATCCCTACTTTGATCCAAATCCAAGAGAATTCTATTTTATCCTTTTACAACCCATGACAAGAAGTTTATCCGAATAAGGGTGAGTTTAGATTCGGAGAAAAAACACTGTTGATCCAAAAAAACACTGTAGGTCGCATTAGGAAGCGTGTTCTGTAAGTGGGAGAAATGGGATGAATATGGAAAAGTTGGATGAATAGTGTTTTTCTGAGAAAAGTTGGGTAAGGGTGTGTTTAGATTGTAGGAAAAAACACTGTAGCATAAGAAAAACACTGTAGTATTCGTTGGGAAACGTGTTTTGGAATAGTGAAAAGTTTAAATAAATAGTGAAAAGTTAGAATGAATAGGGAATAGTTGGGAATCTGAACATGGCCTAAACTATACGCACCCTAACTCTAAGTGCAACAGTTGGAACCTACCATTGAGCAAGATCAGGTGATTACTCCACGCCCGTACGTGAGGACCGAAGAAGACACAACAGAAACGAGAAGCAAGAAAAATAACATCAGATTTTTTTTCTTAGCAAAAAAATAACATCGGATTTTTTTAGCATAAAAATCATCAGATTTTTTTAGATTACACAGTACAACGTAGACGCTTACACACACTCACCCTATGACTACATACGCAAATTCTACCTGAGCACCTACGAAGGACTGAGCTGGCAGATCTTGATATTCACGAAGCGCCTCGCTGTCGACGGGGATGTCGCCTACCACCGAATGTATAGCGCCGATAAATCCCAGAATAAATCTAGAAAAAAGCAAACACCAGGATTTGAATCATGGTAGATAGGTTCTATCATAAATAACCCAACCAACCGATCAAGATCAGTTCGAAAAAAAAAACATCATATACTCCATCAATCTCCTCCAGACTTTCAAAACCCGCGGTTTTCAGATTGAACTGTTTTATCCAGCTGGGAGATTGATGGCCCACGGTGCCCTGGCCCGTACAATTTGCTTCGCCTCGGCTCAGCCCATTCACTGAATTGGCTAGGCCCAACATCCCCCTTCTCACGTGTACACGTGGATCCGCCCGTTGGTCTCCCTAGCCTCGCCTGCAGCCCCCTCCCTCTCTCTCGCCGCTACTCTCTCCTTCGCCGTTCGTCCGCCGCCGGTGGGCTCCGCGCGGCCGCCGCCTCCCAGAATGTATCTCCATATCTCCGCTCCACCTCCTCCCTCTCATTGATGTAGCTCCTCTCTCTCTCATCGATTTGGTTACTTCCTCCGCTCCGGTGGCGGCGGGCGACCTAGCCATAGCAACTATTCCTCTCTGACTCAGTAGCCCCATAGCTGGGGACTTCTCCACAGTCCACCGGACATACATCCATGGACCCAACACGCTGTTCCTCCTCTACTGCAGCACGCAAGGTGAGGATGCTCAACAAAAGAAACTTCGCCTTGGTACCGTTGTCTTTCTTCTACTAGGCCTACCTGTTCTAGTAAGGCCTGCCTACTTACCTAGTGTTTATGTCCCTTACCTGTATTGCTTTGTTCTAATCATGCCTACTTATTGTTAATATCTTGCCCCCGTGACTGTCTTCCACTTTTGCGCTGTAGGAGGTTGGGAACGTGTTTGATGAATTGATCAGCCAGATAAGGACTGTGAACTTTTGTCTTCCACCTTTTGTGGAACTGGAACAATGGGGACGGCACTACTACTATATACCAATTAGATGGAATATCCATATGATCATAGCTACCATTCTCTACAATATTTCCTCTAATTTATCTTAATGCCCATTGTTTGCCCTTTGCCTCATTTAATTTCATACTGTCTCAAGTCACAGTATCATGTTCAGACAAGTCATCGTTCCTCACTTCTTATGTGTTTTTCGTGTAGCATGCGAGGTTTCTGTTCCATTCAGGCGATTCTGTAATTCATTAAGAAACCCTATTGTAATATAATAGCCATTGCTTCAGGTAGAAAAAAAAATGTCAAGTAACCGGATACCTCATTATGTTTTCCAATAATCTGGTTTGACGGTTAACTCGAATTCTTTGGAATGCTAGTCTTTAGTGGCATGGTTATATCTTGTAATCCAAAAATGGTAATTGAAATATGACTGCACTTTGGTGAAGCTGAATATGTAAAAAATTAGCAAACATTTGTCCTTAATTCTAGTAAGATGAATATCTCACTAAGAGATGCATTCAAGACTATGGCCTTTTCTGTTCATGTACCCCTTCTGGATCATCAGTTGATTGTGGCGAAGGCTGCCAATGTGGGTATGTTTTCCCAGTCCTTGTATGTGCATTTTTCCTCGAATGTTCGGAACAGGTTTGCATCATTATATTAAGAAGGGAAAAAAAAAGATAGAAGACCCATACAATCCCTTTTGGGTGAAGTTAACTACAGAGGCACTTGCCAAAGACCAAAGGGCTACGACTATGGACCGATGCAACGATTTCCCATTTCTTGGTTCCAACCCATATAATCCTAAAGTCTTTATATGAAGGGTTCTATTCTATAAGGCTTCTGCAGCAGATCCAATGGTGTTCATGTTTGTCCCTCCAGTTTTGCCCATAATTAAATTGATAGTTAATGCACTTTTATTCACTAATTACATGATATATATTTTATACATGCTTGCACGCAAACTTGTAACCCATCATGCTACCTTAGTACTGTTTCATTTTGTATCTAGTACTTGAGTTCTTGATATTTTTTTATTTAGATGTTTTGGAAAACTGTGAAGCTTTTGTTAGCTATTTTATCAGTACACTGTACACCTGTATTTGTTTTTTTATCTTTTTTTTAATGTTGTAACATTCTTACTGAATTGTGTTGGTGCAGGATGATGTTTGCTTGTTGTTCATCAGGCTGTAGGTGTGGCAACAAATGTGCGAATAGATCACTCCAACACAGACCTATGAAGAAAACCAAATTGATTACGGTAAGATTTTTATGTCGACATTTATTCAAGTTTCTGTATCTATTAATTAGGAAAATGAATAGCAATTAGGGGTAGAACCATGGAAGTGATGAACTGATGATGAACACTCAATGCATTTGCTAGTGGTCCAATGCATCGCATTGCATTTTCTGTGTTGTCCTGTATTAAGTACTGATTTTCTGTGTTAAGTGGGATGTTGTTTGATTACAAAAGAAGGTTGTGGATTACTCTGTATGATCAAAGAAGCTGATAAAGGAATGATAGCTGATAAGATGTGATCAGAAAAATAAGTCAATAATGGTATGGTGGATCTCAACAAGGTAGTGATATAGTGCATTGGTTTGCTGCCAAGAGTAGAGATTTATCTGTTTCCAAGAGAATTTCTATTGAGCAGTGCCTGACCCACCATTTTTCTAATACATACCTGCTTAAACAAAATAGACCATGAAGGCTTACCACGATAGGGATTGCATAACGAGTCTCAGTTTCCTTTTCCCATATTGGAAATTCTTCTATTTCTTTGGTTGGCCAAATCCTACTTCACCCAAAAATGGACATCAGGGTACGAGGTTGAGCTGTCTCTTACCCAATGCCAATAGTGGGGAGCAACCTATGGAGCAGGGGCAACCTATAAAGCAGGGGCAGAGCTGATGTCGTGTCATATGTCTATGTCCCCATCAGACTCTTGGGGCATGTGCACACTGCAACCATAATACCCAAGACCTAACATTTATAGAATTCAATTGGATCCCACTTTCCCATTACTTAATGCATATTTATCACTTTTTAACTGTAGAAAGAGAAGTATGGCACTGGACTGGTGACTGAGGAAGAAATAAAGAAAGGGGATTTTGTTATTGAATATGTGGGGGAAGGTATGGCTTTGTTCAAATTTATTGAAAGCTAGTAAATAAATTGTTCGGAGATTTCTTTATGTTTTTGTATTTTCGAATCAAATGCTAGACAACAACTGATATCCCTGTAAGTATGAGTGTTTAGTTATTGATGACCAAACATGTGAAGAAAGGCTGTGGAGAATGAAAAGACTTTATCGGGGTGACAAGTTCTACCTTTGTGAGGTCAGTAGCAATATGGTCATAGATGCAACAAACAAGGGAAACATGTCCAGATTTATCAATCATAGCTGTGAACGAAACACGGAGATGCAGAAATGGTTAGTTATTCATGACCTATTTTAATTTCCATTGTTGAACGTGATATATACTTTAGTTATATACATTTTCGTAGCAATGTTAGCATGATGTTGTTACAGGACCGTTGATGGAGATACTAGAGTTGGAATCTTCGCCCTTCGTGACATAAAGAAAGGGGAGGAACTGACCTATGACTATAAGTATGTCCATCCCAGGCCCCCAGCTAGCCCTATACCCACCCATCTTGATATCTTCATGTTTGGAATTGTTTGCTGTCTTTAATCTCTTAACATAACATTATTTACAGATTTGTACAGTTTGGGGCAGATCAAGATTGTCATTGTGGATCTTCAAACTGCCGAAAAATGCTTGGAACAACGAAGTCAGTCAACTCAATTATTTTTCGAAATGGCCATTCAGGGAGCTTTCAGAAGCAGCATGTTGAAAAGAAAAGAAGGGAAACAAAGTGTGAGAATTGCGTTGGGCAGATTCTTCGTTTGTGGCATCAACTGCAGAGAAAGTAGGCCTTGAAAACCTTATTTCACCCTGTTAACTATAGCTTCTTACAATTCTTGAGATGGCGATTCATTGACAAAAAAAAATGTCGTGTTGAACACTACCATTGATTTAGTTAATCTGTTAATATACTCACTGTTAATAACTTAACGTAGTAAGGGAACTTGTTTGAGGACTGGCTAGGAGTACCTTTCACCTTCCTGCAATGTTTTTATGATTAATAGTTGACATAGAGTATGTATATGATTTTTTAATATGTTTCAAAACTCATACAATTGAGGAAATTGACGATATCTTTGCGTTTGTTGTGGTCAATGTTTTACGCATTTTTACCTCTTGCCTGTCCCAATATTATTAATTCAGGTATGTCAAATGTTGGGTATTTGACTTCGATCAAGAAACTGAAATACATACTGTGAGTTTATCAACACTTGGCTTTGTCAATCTAAAACTGTATTGTTTATCATGAGTAATTTTGTATGTTTCTTGTAATAATCAGCTGCAGTTTCCTGATTTCCATCTTGAAAAGTTTAATTTGAAAGAAGAAGAGTGGCACATCTTGTCGGTAAGACATTCTTAGACACAAAACAAGCTGCAGATATGTTCTATTTGTCTTATGAATGACTTCTTGAATTAGTATGTTCCTTCCTTTGGTTGCCAACCCACCTGTCTTGGACCATTCTGGCTACCACATCATGAAAAGTTACTATGACATTCTGCATTTGCTATTATTTTATGCGTGCTTAATAATGTTTTCATGACCTTGATATATCTTTTTGAGTATTGTGCATGATTTTAGCAGTTTTTCTTGCATCAAGTTGCTTCAAAGTCAATAGAGAGCGAACTGTTCTCTCTATAAAAAATAACATGACATACACAGGTTCTGCTGCATTTTGCATTGTAATAATACATTCTTGGATTGGCTCCCCTTATATATGTTGGTTGCATTACATGTTCTCCTTATTGAGGGTACTGCCTTTTGATTGTACTAATATGCCCTAATAGAACCACCTGGATTCTATATTGGACTGGGATTATGGCTGATCTGTTATTCAGGATCCTGGAAGGAAGGATTAAGTTCCAGTTTTAGGATAATGATTTTTATATAAGGTGTTAATGGGAAATATTTATGCATTTGGAAATTTCCAGCAGCTAAAAATGGGAAGTATTATTTTAACTACATTGTTTCGGCATCTATATTTCTTGGGAGTGTTTAGAAGTTGCAATGAGTGTGGAACTAGATTACTTATTGGCGTAATAAAGGTTTCTTGTGGTATGCAGGTCTTGGCCAATTATTAATATTTGTATTCATGACAACTTTTTAAAATTGTCTCATGCCTGTATTGAAAGCCAGTTGGATTACTGTTACCACTTAATTGAACTCACTTATTTCCATTGTGCTACCATCGGAATGGTCGAACCATATTTTTTTTGCACGTCGGCCACATTCTACTGTCAATGACTCCATACTGCTTAGGTTGTTTCTGACATGAAGATGAGGTACTTTTCAAGTCCTTTCTTTCTGTAACCTGACCATTTGATTATACTCTGATGTCGTATTTTGTAATCAGGATATTAGCATCAACCCTCCGGTGGTCAGGATTAGCAACAAGCTGATCAATTGCGCACCTCCCTCAGAGAATCCTCATATCATCTGTACGGCTCCTTCTGTCAAGAACATCGCAACTGGTCGCAAGCAAAAAGGGCCACATTAAGACGATTACTCGCAAAGTACGTGTTAAAGCTTCCTCATCATTGGCTCGAACAGCCGATCCTTCAACAACGGCAGCATTGCTAGCGCAAGCCATGGCGGGGCAAGTTCAAGGCACATCGTCGACCCAAGAAACACCAGTGGTGGACCTTCCAAGTTTTCCATCGGCAGGTATGTATTGTACCCAATTCAATCATATGACCAGTTGATCATATTAACCACATCTTCTAGTTACCTTGGCCGGTCATATTGCTGAAGAAGAGAGTCAAGGTCCAGCACCTGTCTCGTCGGCTGGCTACATCGCCGAATAAGAAAACCAAGGTTCAACACAATCATCGGCCTCGGCACCCTTGCCACCAACTTCTCAGGTACAACATTATTCACGATACTCTAACGTACTCCCGAATAATGATGAGAACACCAACAGCAACCTGCCCAGGAGTCTATACCAGAGGTTACAGCTCAAGAACCATGGGCCGCCCATCCTGGCGTAGCCGCGATGTCTTCAGAAGCCAATCCACCCCCCTTGGAGCCAACTGCATCAGAAGTACCATCTGCCATGGCTACGGCGCCAACTCAGTTCGATGAAGTCAACTTGAAAATGGTTAGCATATACCCTTACTTGCTGATTCATCCATATCCATTAGTCTATCGGCTTATAACTTCCACTTTTTCTGCAGGCCCAAGATACACCCGATAATAGCCTCTTCTCCTTCCCGATCAAAGAATATCTGGGAGACGAAGAAGCTTCATCGGCTTCGTTGGAATTAACAGGATTATCAGAAGAATCCAAGACCAGACTCCAAGATATACTTAACCTCCTTCATCAAGACATTGGCATCCTGGTCCAAGATGCTGAACCGATACGGAATCTATTCCGTCACTTGAAAGGCCAATTACCAGAGGAAGCCGAGGCTGCAATAATCCCGGCCGTCTACATCGAAAATCGGCAAGTTCAGGTCCTCAAAGCACAACAACGCTTAGCCGATCGGGTTCAACTTGAGCAACTCATCAAGGAGAAAGAAGACCACAAAGCCCGTGCTGATGACATTCATAATAGAATAAACTTCATAGGTGAGTCTCGCTCCTCAATTGTAAATGAAATCGATCAACTCAAGGCTCGGAGAGCTGCCTTAATGAAGGAGCTCAAAGAAGTCGGAGCAGCCATTACCAACGAAAAGAAGAAGCTAGCCCAACTTCCAGAAACAATCAAGGCAATGGAGGAAGAGATGAAACTCCACATTCGCCAAGTAGTAAAACTTCACAAGAGTGCCCAGTCGATTCCAGGTTCAGCGGATGATGATCGCAGAGAAATTCAAGAAGCCGATCAAATTCGTCTACGTGCGATAAGTGCGATCCGCAACCTCCTGGGATTGCTGTAATTAACTTCAGCTGATCTAGAATTTGAAAATCGTCCCCTTGTGACCCAACTATATATTGCTG
Organism: Digitaria exilis; assembly: GCA_015342445.1. Taxonomy (NCBI): domain Eukaryota; kingdom Viridiplantae; phylum Streptophyta; class Magnoliopsida; order Poales; family Poaceae; genus Digitaria; species Digitaria exilis. Next base: position 75,364 of record JACEFO010002624.1, on the reverse strand, counting down.
TAAATATTTGGATGTCCGTGCGACAAACAATTACTTTCGGTCTTATAGCTTTTAACGTCAAAACTGATTCCTTATTTGACCGATCTCTTTATCGTTTTCCAACTCATGAACGATCACTTACATAAACAGTATGTATCTTTGACCGATTATTCTTTGCGCCTTAAGCATTCAAACCTTCATTGCTCCTCCGAAACACACAGAAATTAACAAACATCCTTGTCTTCAGTTCTCAAAGCAATCAGCTTGTATCCAAGAAACCGAATCAAGATGGCTTCTTTTTCTTCGATTAATAACTAGTTAAAAAATCTCTAACTCTCTCATCAACTTCCCTTTAGATTCTTCTTCACCAGCCTTTGCATCAGCTTTTTGTTAGAATTTACTCCGGTGAAAAAACGTATAGGGACTATCCTCGAACTGCTCTAATCAGATGTTTGACTTTCTCAAGAAAACAAAGACTTTATTCAGACAAACATAGATGAAATTAGAGATCTTATGCCACAGGATTTGATGCCGGTGATGTCCTTCATCCATTCTCAAGGAGGTTCGAGCTCAAACATCCAACAGTTAAAATGCCAGTCAAGAGGCCTTAGGCTTTCACACTCCATCCACGAGGAAAAAAGCTAACAAATCTAGAATCCAAGAGAAGCCAACTATTGAAATAGATGGATCAAACCATCAGAGAAGCAGAAATAACTCAATCCCTTCTGGAAAAGACTCATGACATGATCCAACAAAATGAGCAAATCACCCAACTTCAAGTCGATGAGGAACACCAAGCTCGCCTACGTGCGATAAAATCGATCTAGGATTTCCAGAATTCGCTGTTATTGGCCTTCATAGGCTAAAATCTGTTGCAATTATTGTAATGTTATTTTATTGATAATTTTTTTTGCTCTAAGGGCAACGCATATCGCGTCAGCCATGTATCAACCGACATAGCCGAGCTTAAATCGGCTATTTTCTTCAAAAGGTGATACTCGATGTATCGGCTATATGATGTATGATACTTTATGCTATCAACAACACATCTACCCATATATAGGGGTAGTATTTCTTCAAATATTTTCCATTTAATACTCCAAAAATGTCTTCTCCTTCTATTATCTCCAATATGTATACATTGCCAGAAGCACATCGATTTATCCGATACAACCCATCCCAAGTAGGCGACCACTTCCCGTACTTAGCATCCTTGGACCCTATTGGCAAGATTAGTTTCCAAGCCAATTTCCTCCTGAAGAACTCTTTAAGTATGGACTCCCTGCTACTAGGATAGTGTTACCTATGTATGATGTCGATATGCATTCCTATCATATCCAACGTAGGTAATAAATTAATAATATCCCTACTTGAATCCAAATCCAAGAACACGAAAAACAATGGTGTGTTCAGATTCAGGAAAAAGTATTTCTCCAACAAGTTTTTCCTATTCATCCCACCCACAGAACACGCTTCCCAGTGCACTGTTCATCTAGAAAAAATACTTTTTACTTACAATCTGAACACAGCATATACCGTATTTGATCCGTTTATTACACTGCGTGAAAAGAGTTTATCTATATATATATATACCTATTTCTAAAGCAAGCAAGGATTCTACTTCCTCCGCCTCAAATTGTAAGTCATTCCAGGATTCTTGGAGAGTCAGACTCTTTTTATGTTTGACCAAAATTATAGAGTGAATCACAAAAATTTATGGAATCAAATATATATAATCTAAAAATATACTTGCTGAAGAAGCTAATGGTACTTATTTGGTATCATAAATCTTAGTACTTTGTTATATAAATTTGGTCATACTTGAAATAGTTTGACTCTCCAAAAATCTTGAAAAAATTTGGTCAAATTTGAAATAGTTTGACTCTCCAAAAATCTTGGAACGACACAATTTGGGACGGAGTGAGTACCAAATTTTGGTCCGTCGTGGGACCCACTTGTCAGTTCCTAATCCCTCTCTGTTCCGCACCGCGCATTGCTTGAGACGAATAGAGAACGAATTGGAACTGGAGTACAATAGAAGAAAGACGCACTCAGTTGGAACTGAAATAGAATAGACAGTCGTATTCGTGTAAATCCGATCAAACAAAATCTTTCCATCGAATTGAAATAAGAAACACCAAGCCTCGTGCACCAGGACATCCAATGGAAAAAGAAGTCCAGATCCAATCATGCTCAAATATACATATACACGCACGTACAACACAACAAGCAAAGTGCCTAAATAACAAAAGATCTAAACGATGGTGTATATAAAACCAAAAGGACACGAGCAGAGGCACCGGGCGTCGTGGCTAATGCACGTGCACGGAGGGCCAGCGAAGGAGGTACCGGCGGCGCGTGCTCCGGTAGGAAAGACTAGAGACTCCGCCGCCGCCGTCGGGCTTCACACCAGGTGGGATCTGGGCAAGAGGAGACGAGCGGAGAGCAGGAGCGACAACGCGTGGGCAGCTGAGCCAGGGGCGGCGGCTGCTGCTCCGTGGACTGTGGGATGAACAGATGAGTTAGGGTTTGTAGGTTCTATAGTTATCCAATCAGGTATTGGGCCGGCCTGGTGGGTTGCACATGTGCAGGGCCGGCTCTAAGGTTTCATGGGCCCCTGACCAAACTAATGTCATAGGCCGGCTCTAAGGTTTCTTGTTTTGCTTGTTTTGGCCTCCACGTATGCATGCATGAGTAAATTGTAACACCCGGAATTTCATCATATGTTAAAAATAGCAACTTTTTAAAAAATTTTGAAATTGATTTGTAATCCAAATTGAATACGTAGGAATATTGATTTAAATAGGCATTTAAATTATTTTTATTAAAAAGAACTAAAATAAGTATAAGGTCACCCTTTGTTTGTTTGAGTGCATTTCATGCTGGAGCATTTTATTTGAGCGTTGAATTCAAATTGTTTTGAATTCAAATTTGGTGTCTTATTTGAATTTAAACAAAAGTTTATTTGAGGGTTCAACATTTTCGAACTGCAGTTTCAACATCTGAACACTTCTGTTTCAACATTTCGAAATCTATTTTTCCCTTTCTTTCTACAGCCCATCTCGCAGTGCGGCCCAGCCCAGCAGCTCCTCGCAGTGCGGCCCAGCCCAGCAGCTCCTCTCCCTTTCCCTCTCCCTGCGTCGGCCCAGCCCAGCTATTTCAGCTCTCTCTTCCTTCTCTCGCCGACCAGTGGGGCCCAGCCGTCATCTCCCTCCTCCAGCGGTCCAGCCGCCTCCCTGAACCCGTCTCGACCCAAGCCGACGCGCCACGCCCTCGTCGTCCTCCCGTGGCGCGCACGCCAAGGCCCACGACCGTGGCCTATATAAGGCGCCGCCGCACCTCCTTGAAGCTCTTCGCCTCGACGCCACCCAAACCCTAGCCGCCACGCCGTCGACCTCCGTGCCGCCACGCCCTAGCTCGAGCGCCGCCGCCCACAAATCCTCTAGGCCGTCGCTCGTTCGTCGTCTTGAACATCCTCCAGAGCCTCGTAAGTTGGTGAGGAACCCTCGAATCCTTCCTTTCCCCTTCTATCGTTCCCTCTCGTGCTCGCGCGACCTCGCCGCCCTTGGCCGTCCGCCGCCGTGCGTCGCCAGGCCCCTCCGTTGCCCAAACCTCCGCATGAACCGCGTAGATGCGATCTCCGCCTTCCTAGGTTTCTCCAGAGACAAGAATCACACGAAACCGTCAACCCTAGCCTCGGATTCTCCGAGCTCCGGCGACGTTCCGGTGTAGCGCCGCCGCCAGCTCGTCCTCTCTGGCGAGCCGATTCGCCCGTGAACCCAGAGCCGCCCGATTGGAATCCAACGCCGCGGAATAGATTCAACCCAAGTCAAGAAGGGCCAAACCGGCTGCTTTGGCTATTTTGTAGAAAAGCCCCTGTAGTTGTATCTAATCAACCAGCGGTCCAACACTAGTCAAAAGTAATTCCACTTTAATCCTTTTCTTTCTCTTTAGACCCCCGAGCTTCTGGAATATAGAACTCGTCGTCCCTGGCCGCTTCTTTTGCTTATGAGCCCTTGGGTTTTCATGTAAAATTATGTATAAGCCCTCGGTTTCTTTTGTTGAAGCCCCTGGTAGTTTAGTTTTCTCGCAGTTAAGCCCTTGCAGCCTTGTTTTAGCCATAGATTCCACGTTTAAACTCCGTTTAACCTCGTTCTTGTTGCGTTAACCTTCTAAAAGCATAGAGTTTAGTTCACCAGTGTTATTTACCATATTTCATGTTTTGAAATAAGTAAATAATTAATTTGCCTAATTCTAATTTAACTAGCTTCTTAAATAAAAGCAAATTAGAGTTCTACCTTCATGTTTTATAATCAAAGTTAATTTGATTAATCATTATTAAACTAGACTTTCATAATTAAAATATGGTTAGAATTATATCTTGTTTCATAAACAAAGGTGTTAATTTGGTTAATGCTTATTTCATATGCTTTTCCAATTAAAATATAATCAGCTTGTATAGTGGTATTATAAACTAATAATTAGCTTGCTTAATGCTCATTGTTTAATCTAGTTTTCTGAATAAAACATGACCATGTTTATACATCGACTTTTATGAATAATGTGAACTTGATTAACACTCATTTAACTAGTCTTTCTAATTAAAAGCTATATAGGAATATACTTCAGATTTCATAAACCAATTCAATTTGGTTAATGGTTATTCAATTTGTTTTATGAATAAAAGCTACATAGGTTATATTCGAGTTTTCATAATCACGTGTTAACTTGACTAGTATAAATATAAATGTATTTATTAATTATAATTGACTAGTTGAACATGAATAATAAAGTTATTCGATTAGATGCTCATATACATTTCTTTTCTACAGTTAATTGGTTAATTGGTATAATTTATATATAGCATTTACAAATAAAATTGATTAAGCATTAATCCGTCTTTTCTTATGAAAGTTTAACTTGAAATAATTCAAATATGAATATCTCTTTGAAATATTCATTGCACATGTTTCTTAATTAAAATACATGAAGCATATAGTGTTTTCTTTATTTTATAATAATAATCTTCTGATAGTTGTATCTTCTCGACCTTAGCTCCGATCTCAGTGTTTCTCTTACCGAGACCTCAACCTATTTCTATGCTTGTTTACTATTGTTGCCCATGTTTGGTATACTATTTATTTATTTGTGCATATGTTTGTTTGTATGTGCTCATGTGACGATAGACGTTGTTCAAGCTGATTGGAAGATCAAGCTGTGAGGAGTTCAACGAGTTCATTGAAGATCAAGTCTACGAAGGAATTGACCAATAGCATATATTCTTAGGATATAAGGCAAGTGGATTTCTCCCTCTGCATATTCTATTGAACCAATGCAACTTTCATGATAATTAAAGTTTACTTTATGCTATGTATTGCATTAATACTGATGGGTCCTATTTAAGGATGACTAGTCTTTTTACCTAAGCCTTGCTACACTGGGTCTTTACATTTATGTTGGGAAGCTTTGCTTAGCTGCTATACTTGGGAATGGTTCACACTAATCGTGAAAATAATAATTTTGTGTTACCATTTATCAAGCTATTTATATTCATGTTCCGATGATGATGTTAAACAAGATCACTTATGTTAATTGGAACATGGAGTGGCAACCTGAGATTTTCCTGTACAACCACAATACCATATGGCTCTGCTCTTGGCTAAGTAACTAGATGAACTGTATGTTGTGTTTGCACTGCTAGTGGTGGAATTTGGGGGCATTACTGGTTTGGGAGGTGCGGGGATCGGAAGGCGAGAGAGGCCTTGCCGTTGGAACCGTGGTTGTCAGGGAGCAAACACATACATATAGGAATTCTTTGGAAAGGCCTCGTAGCGTCCCTATGCAGTCATACCTTGGTAGTGTGGTACGTGCCTGATCAGCACAGCATGGTTGGGTCTAAAGTTCTTTGGGACTTTTACGCGAATTGTGGTGAAAGTGTACAATCTCTGTAGAGTGTAAAACTGTTATAACATCCGTGTTCGCGGTTATGAACGGCCCAGATCCTCACATGATAATTGAACTTGAAGTTGAGAATAAATTGTGGTTCATGGTTAAGGGATGAGTGCTTTGGCACGAATGATGTGAGATGATGTATATTTCTTTATATGATTAATTTGGGTTGGTATATACTTTTATCTTAGTAATCAGGTGCTTGCTAATAAAACTTGACCAACTAAAATATTGACCGTTCTTAACCAAGCCTTTCCTTGAAAGCTTTGCATATTTCCCCCACTTGTTGAGTACCAACCATAAATGTACTCACCCTTGCTAAATATTGGATTAGAAGGAGAAGAAGATGTGGAGTTCTTAGTGCATTCAATGAAGATTGCTAGGCGTACGCAACCCCTAGTCAACTGCCTGTGGTGAAGAGTTGAAGATTCCGTTGCTAGAATATCGTTGTAATGTATTTATTTTATCATTTCCGCTGTAACTTTGTGTTCTGTATTCATGGAGTCTATCATATTTGTGAAACTTGATCCTGGCGCACATATGAGATGCATTCGGTTTGTCCTTTGTAAAACCGGGTGTGACATAAATACTCTCAGACTCGATTATAGATTTTAGAATTAGAGATGAGCTCATGATCTTTAGCTTTAATATATTGTGGGAACAATTTTATTCATAGAAATTTTAACCGAGTCACCTTATTACATTAGCCCGTAGCAACGCACGGGCATATTTCCTAGTCCAAGTAACTATGCTAAGTACAACAGTGGAACCTAGCATTGAGCAAGATCAGGTGACTACCCCCATGAGGACCAAAGAAAGCACAACAGGGACGAGAAGCAAGAAAATCAGCTACTGCCCCCCTATTGATCCAGTGCTCCATGAATCTACTTTAAGATCCGCAGTTCAGTTTGAATTGCTGTCCCCAAATCAATTTGAACTGTTATCCATGAGGGAGAGCAATTGAATCCGCGTAATTCAAATCGATGTTCAGTTTGAACGAACGATCAGCACCGTCGGCTGCACCCCTGGCTCGAACAAGATGTGCAGCCCAGTATGCCCCCCTGGCTCTCGAACCACTTGTTCCATCTCGGCCCAGCCCATCGACCAAATTAGGCCCAACATTACTTTTCCCATGTGTCAGCCACGTGGCAGTGCGCAGGCGCGCGCAGCGTGTGTACATGGATCCGCCCGTTGGTCTCCCTTGCCTTGCCAGCAGTGCAGGTCTCGCCGGCCGCCACTGAGCTTCGCCCGGCTGCCGCCTCTACAAAGTATCCCCATTTCTCCGCCTTCCTCCCTCCCTCTCGCGCCGCACCGCTCTGGGGCGGAGCGGAGTTCGTCTCTTGTTGGGAGGAAACCCTAGCTTTGCTTATTGCGCGGTGGATTTGATTCACCAGCTGCTGGAAGCGGAGGAGGGCTGTTTTGCTCCAATTCACCACCCAAATCCTGCCTCTCTCTCCTCTCAGATTGCTGCGGGTTTGTCCCGCCCCCAAATCCATCCGCCCATGGTCGGCATAGGCTCGTCTTCCTCAGCGCGCCGTGTCAATTTGTCCAAGGTGAGTGCGCCTGCAGTTCCTTGCTCAAACAATTTGGGCTCAACCCCGAAGTTTTGGCTGCTTGGATCCACTTTCTGCTTGCTGCTGAGTGTTGTATTTCCCCTAGTTGTTTTGCAAATGGAGATCCAAAAACTCAAAACTGGGCTTGCTACAGGTATCTCAGTCACAGAAATGGACTCCGTATGCTATTGTCGTCTGTTATGCACTCACTGTTTCAATGCTGTTTTGGTTCCTACGGAGAATATCACATCATAACTCGACTTCTATTTACACTTAGAAAGACAGCTTCACAGATGCGTATGAGTGACCTGACAGGGCTATCCCCTCCTGTCATGGTCTGCAGTGGCGGACCAAATCGATTTTCACGCCTAGGGCCACTTGTCAAAGTAAGTGTGTGTTTAGATTGGGGAAAAATTACCCGAAAATACACTGTTTACCAAAAATAGACTGTAGATGAATAGTGTTATGTGAGTGGGAAGGATGGGATGAATAGTGTTTTTCTGGGGAACTAAACGCACCCTAACTAAACCACAAAAACTACTCTACAGGTCCATATTAACAGTAGCGATAGCACACATAACCAATAAAAGCATGATTTCAAGTATACAGTATCTCAATTCAAAGTTTAAATGTGCACAAACTTCATAAAAAAATACAGAAGACTATTGCAATATCTAGCTAGTGCCAATTTGGTTAATCCTTGTCGTCGTGCAACTACCACTTGCACTATTTTGAGGCAATGAAAGCTTTTTGCCACGTGTCCTCGGTTTTTGAAAAAGGTCTAAGATATCTTCATCTTTAATGCTTGCAAAAACATCTTGCTCAACTATCACGATGATTTAATCAATTGCCTCCCGGCTGTCTTGACAAATTTCACAGCTTCTCTCAACGGTCACGACTCACGAGTCACGATCATGATTATTGCCATTCACATTGCACCGTTGATAAAAAAAAAGTTGTCTAACACAAGGTTCAAGAAAACGCTAGGCGCTAGGCAGGCGCTAGGCTAGAATTTAGCGCCCAGAGTGAGTAAACGTAGATTAAACGTGATTAATCGTTTGTGAATTTAATATTATTTTCTATTATAAATATTAATTTTTAGATTTATAAGTGAAAAATACATGCCATACACGCTATTTTCGTACTAATTCAGCCCATTATACAATAAAAAGGCCAATATGTAAATCAACTCTGCACTATATGGGCTGTAATTATTGGCCCATCCGGCCCATCTCCACCACATATCTGCCCTAGCATCCCACGATAACCACAGCACAGCCACATGCATCTCATCTCCTTCCTCCGAACTCTGTAGCCGCCGCCGCCTTCCCCACCCCATCTCATCTTCTTCCTCCGAACTCTGAAGGCTGCTATCTCCACTGCTGGCTGCATCCTCGTCGGTGGTGCGCACAGCAGCACGCCCTCTCCAAAGCACCAACGCCCCCCCCCCCTCCACGGTGCATCACCCCTGCTTCCATGGCCTCCTCTGCTCCATGGCCTGCTCCGCTCCAGGGCAGCAGGCGCTACCAAGTAGCAAATCAAGCTGCAGATGGGTGAAATCGAGCAACGCGGCCACCATGAAGTAAGCCTAGATGGAATCACGTCCCCAATAACCATTTTGCGATCCCAATCTCATCGCTGCTCTTGTTTTCTTCCCCATTCACTGTTCACCCAGCGTTTAATTGAGCGTTTATGGCCTAAACGCAACGGTGGGGGTTCGTTTCACGCTTAATCGCGCCTAAGCGTACGATTAATAACGTTTTCTCGAACACTGGTCTAACAATAGAATTGAGTAATCATGGTGCGACTCTACAATATGCAAAATAAATAATCTTGTAAATCTATTTGTTGAGTTCACATAGAAATCAGGGACCGTGAGAACTTGCGGAGGAAATCAAAATTGACGTACTTCTGGTTGTCCGCCCTCCAGCTCCAAGTCCAGGTGCCACCGTGCCACTGCCAGCGCAAGCGCCCGTGGCTCCACGCCTTTGGCCATCCCGCCTTGCTGCTCTGGTTCGCTGCCTTTGGTTGGAGAATGGAGATCCCAGATTCTTCGATCCAGATCTCCTGGAGGCAGGAGGGGACTTTGGGCTCGGGCAGTCGGGCTACAGCTGTGTGCCGCTCGCTGCCAGCCTGCCACCGTCGTTATCTACGGTTGGCCAGCGACAAGAAGGGCGGGCTCGAGGAGAGAAGCGAGCGAGACATGGGGAGGCACAGCCGATTCTTTTCGATTCGGGCGCAATTTGATGGGCTGGAATGGAGAATGGGCCGCCAACACCTAGGGCCACTTCAAAAAAAAATGCTTACTGGACCATGGTAAAAAAGAGAAACATGTAAGAGGCAACCTGGGCCACGCCTAGGGCCATGGCCCTAGTGGCCTAGGCCCATATCCGCCCCTGATGGTCTGTGCTCTACTAGGCTACTTATAAGCTCCTACTTAGTAGTAACATTTCTTGCTCACCAATCTTTTACTTTTGTTCTACAGCAAGTTGAGAACGTCTTTGACCAATTGATCACCAAGATAGAAGCTGCGTATTTTGATCCACGACCCTTAATGAAACGATGGAACACATTAGACCGCTATGAACCAATCAAGCGGAGTATCCTTACGACTAGCCTTTTGAGTCTTTCCTGTAATTTTTCATTTTCATAATATGAAGTATTGTATTGGCACTTTTGCCTCATTTAGTTCCTGCTGTATGTTATCAAAGTACCATATTATGGCACACTTATCTTCACCTTATTGCGTATGTTTCTATGGTCTTCCATATATCAGTCCAGTTTATTGTTCCACAAAGAAATTCAGTACTTATTGAAAAACCCTGTTGTAGGCTTGTAGTGCTTTTTTTTTGCGGGAAGGCTTTTAGTGCAATTAACCTTGTTAGAGAAGCAGAAATCAGTACAGGAAAGCAAAAATTATGTTTTACAGTATTGTGATTAAGACGGATGTGTTTTATGCTGTATTTTTCTTTTTTTTTCATTAAGAGGGAAATCTAAGCCCTGGTTCTAATGCTATTTTCCCACTACTAGTTTACAATGCTTGGTTCTAGCTTCTGCGTTAAATATAGTAATGGAAATGTTACTTTGCTGTGGTCAATCTGAATATGTGCCTTTTTATGGACATGTCTGCATTATTATTGGCCTTAATTTTCTATTAAGATGTATATCACATTAAGAGACGCACTGAAGATTATGTCATTTTTTGTTCCTGTAAGCCTTCTGGCTCATCAGTTGCGTGTGGCAAAGACTGCCACTGTGGGTAAGGCTTCTCTTCTTTCCTCTGTGTCAAAATATTTACTGGCTTGATAGGATTCCCAAAGGACAAGATTTTTTAAAACCCATGATCATGCCTCTCATCAAAGCTCAGAAGGTGCTTTTAGCATCTACCTTCTATTTTACATCTTTCGCTGTGCTGATTTCTTCCTGCATTTATTTTATCTGTAATGAATATACTTGTCCATCAATTTTTTTTCTCGAATACGCAGGAGAGCTGCGTATCTTTGTATTAAGAAGAGAGAAAAAACCGGTCCCTTACAATTTCATCCACCTCACTCCGAACCGAGCTGCGAGGGGTTGTTACAAAGCTTTGGTGTAACTTATAAAACACTCACAAAGGTGAGATCTGACCTAGCTAGTAAGCCAACTAGTTTGGCGCCTCCTCTGGACCTAAAGCCCGCAGTGATCGGGCACCAGCTAGGTACCACAATTGCTTCTCGTTGTTGAACTCCCTCATGATCTCTTGGATGCAAGGCCGGGCATCTTCAAACACACAGGAGTTCCTATGTTTCCAGAGCGTCCAGGCACCCAAGATGATCAGAGAGTTAAGACCTTTGCGTTTTATTTTGGTAGCACGTTTCCTTGCTTTCCTCCACCATTCTGCAAACACTTGATCATCCTGACCTGGTGTGCAGGCTACCAATCCCACTGGTTCCAAGATCTTATACCAAAATTCTCGAGCAAACACACAGTCAGTGAGTATGTGTTGGATGTCTTCATGAGCTTGATCACAGAACACACAACTCTCAGGGTGTGGTAAGCCTTGTCTTGCTAGTCTGTCTGCCGTCCAACACTTGTTGCGAAAGGCAAGCCAAAGGAAGACCTTGCACTTGGCCGGTGCCCATGCTTTCCAAAGTCGTCACCAAGGTTCAAAGGTCGTTGCTCCATTGAAGAAGGCCCGGTATGCAGATTTTGTAGTGAAGATGCCAGAGTTGTCAAACCGCCAGGAATGTTGATCACTTTTATTTGTCAATGTCACCTCCAGTAGGGCATCCCATAACTGAAAATATTCATACAGTCCGAAGAGAGATAACCCACCCTGTATATCTCTAGGCCAACGTCTTTCCAAGAATGCTTCTGCAACTCGATGTCGCCTTGTTTTGGGAGGAACTGCTGCAACAACAGATGGAGCAAGTTCATCTAAACTGCAACCGAATAGCCACTTATCAGTCCAAAATAGTGTATTTGTTCCCTGTCCAACATGTGAAACTATAGATATATCAAAGAGGGCCACTGCATTTGGGTGAACTGGAAAGTCCAGACCCTTCCAGGGTCTGTTCGAGTCAGTTTTCTTCAGCCATAACCACCGAATCTGTAACGCCCAACTCATATGTTCCAGGTTCAATATATCAAAGAGGGCCACTTTGTCCATCAATTCAACATGATATTTCTATCTGCATATGTGTACTTTACTTTTTGTGCATATTATAGCATTGGTACCACATGGTTCTGTGATCACCTTGAATTCTTTTTCAAAGTTTATTTGGAAACAAAAAAGGAGGCAAATCTGTTAGCAATTAGCTTAATGCACCGATGAGTTTTATCATTGTTGAGATATCCTTAAATACTAATAATTTTGCTGATGCAGGATGTTGTTCTCTTGTTGTTCATCAAGCTGTGAATGTGATAACACATGTTTGAACAAACCATTTCAGTACAGACCTCTGAAGCAAACTAAACTAATTACGGTAAGGATATACTGTGAGATTGATTCAACTTTTCATAATTATTTATTTTAAAAGGGAGGGCTATTTAGGAAGAAAAATGCATTTGCTTGTGATGTATATTTAAATACCCTCCTCATTTTCTGTGTTAAGGGGATGTATGTGCAAGAAGGGGAATGTCGCCTAACATTTCTAAAATTCAATTGGATCCCACTTTCCCATCATGTAATGCAGATTTATCACTTTTTACTGTAGAAAGAGAAGTATGGCACTGGACTGGTGACTGAGGAAGAAATAAAGAAAGGGGATTTTGTTATTGAATATGTGGGGGAAGGTATGTCTTTGTTCAAGTTTATTGTAAGCTAGTAAATAAATTGTTCGGATGTTTCTTTATGTTTTAGTGTATTTTTCAAATCATATTGTAGACAACAACTGATATCCCTGTATCTTGCATGAGTATTTAGTTATTGACGACAAAACATGTGAAAAAAGGCTGTGGCAAATGAAAAGACTTGATCGGGGGGACAAGTTCTACCTTTGTGAGGTCAGTAGCAATATGGTCATAGATGCAACATACAAGGGAAACATGTCCAGATTTATAAATCATAGCTGTGAACCAGACACGGAGATGCAGAAATGGTTAGTTATAGACATGACCTACTTTAATTTCCATTGTTGAACATGGTATCTCCTATTAGCATGATGTTGTTTCAGGATCATTGATGGAGAGACCAGAGTTGGAATTTTTGCTCTTCGTGACATAAAGAAAGGGGAGGAGCTAACCTATGACTCTAAGTAGGACTTATCAGTTTCACAGTTTGTCCTGTCCTCCAATTTTTTTTTTAGCCAATTTCTTTCATCCACCTTCATCAGAACAGCCTGCTTTCTTTGACCTCTTAAGATTTTCATTGCAGCTTTGTCCAGTTTGGCAAGAATCAAGATTGTCATTGTGGATCTTCAAACTGCAGAAAAACTCTTGGCAAGGCAAAGATGGTTAACTCATTCATTCTTAACAAAGGAAATTCAGGAAGCTCACAAAATCAGCATATCAAGAAGAAACAAAAAAAAGTGGTGATCTGAACAAAGAGTAAGGTAGATCTTAGTTCTTGCAAGATGCTCAAACTAGCCATAGAAGTTAACTTGAGTGTGCATTGAGTGATCTGGACCAGGGATCATCTGAAGGACGTGCCACCTGGCACTGATCTTAGTCCACATAGGTAGTATTCAACTATTAATTCATTTTCTGGTAAGAAATATCAGGGTAATTTAAAAGGTGCCCTCACTGTGTCCATGTTTTTAGTCCTTTTTTACTGGAATCCACACATGATGCTACTGTTGCATTGATCTCAAAGTATTGTGCCTAGATCTTCCACTTCTACACTCTTCTTGAGTCAATGATAGCTGTTGTTTTCTTCCAGTCAGTGGCCCTTGCTAATTTGGCGATATCAAGGTTGTTCATGCAGCTCCAAAGTGTGGAGTGGACTCATGATCCATATGTTATTCTTGTTAGCATGATAACCGTGTTGCTTAGTGGGTATATTTGGGCAGGCCGATGGCATATTTGCCTTAGGGATTATGCCAGCCATCTTGGTTTTCATTGAGTCAGGGATAGCCAAGGATCTCTGGGTGGTTCTGTTTCCAATTTCCATAAACTGTCACTTATACTTTTTTTTTGCGGGTATCCATAAACCTTATACTGGAGCCCTTGCCTATGTAGACTTGTATTTCGGCTCCTAATCAATCAATCTACTATTCCCACACATTTACTTTCGCTTACAATTCTGAAATATGTTATTTCCCGATATATGAACCATGTTGCAGTCAACCAAAATACATACCTTATCTTGTCCCAGTACATTATGCCATTTCAGTTGAGTAATGTCTTACTTTTGGGTCATTATCTGATACTTTACTAGGTATAGGCATATAGCAAAAAGATCCATAGGATGTGAAGCCTAACTTCCATGAATGCAAGAAAGTATAAACTATAAAGGCATTACTGCATTAGTTCTTCTGTGATCCAGAAGTAAAGAGTGTACCTTTGGACAATGACAAAGCAATTACATGGAAAGCCAACTCAGAAGATTTCTCTTTCATGTTGACAGTTTTGCAGCTCCATGCATATATATATAGTAGTCTGGATCAGACTTCGGATGTAGGAATCTAGTTCAATTAGCACTATCCAAAGTTCCAGATCTGTCAAGCTCATGCCTGCTGGTATCGATTGAATTGATGCCACGCCAATTTCAGGCAATTACAGGACGTCTGTGGAAATAAAATTGCCGATCAGCAAACCACTGTTTTGTACTACACGTAGTGAAGAAAGTAAGCTACGTTTGCAGTCGTCTTCCTCAGTGTGTAAGGCCAATGGCTGTGTGCAGGGTATGGTATTTATCAGGGTATAGTTCATTTCTTCAGTTTGTTGTTTGGCTAAAATGCGGTTGTCAGGGTGCAATGCATTTCTTCAATAGCATGCATTTTGTAAGTTTGATTCAAAACTTTTTGAATTAGTGATCTTGCAGCCATTTTTTTCCATGTATCATAAGTGCCACTGCATTTTATCCCTTCAATCCAAAGTAACATGCCACTAACATTTTTCAGGCCTTTCAGAATGAAGGCTTGTGCTCAAGTATAAAAAAAAAAAAAAAAAAATCAGAATCGTCAACTTCTCATTGGCTTCAAACACCTCCTCAGCTCCTGAGAAACAACTGTACCTTGGGAAGTCGATCAGTGAGGCAGGATTAGAGAAAGGTCCTATGACGTCTGTCTGACATGCTGAAGCAGTGTGATGTAGTAATATATTTGCAATAGTTGATTAACACGCTAACTTCAGGACAACTCTATTCTAGATGCCGTTTTTGTCCTTCATTCCCTGTAGTTTGGCACCCCTTTTGAATTCTGAAACATCAATTCTCCTAGTTCTAACCAAGCATGAATATTTCTAGCGCTGCTTGTTGACGCAAGCCCAAAATGGCTAGATTGAGCATTTTGTTAGAATCCCTCTGTTGTACCTTCCTTGTGTTGTGTACTTAGAAGAAAGAATGCAATTTCTTGTTTATCCATAATATGAAAGGATGTAAGCTATGATGAACATAACATTTTTCAACATGCAAACATATGTAAGTTCCTTTCATTGACTCGCTCATTGAGGATAGCGCAGATCATAACACCGAGCACGTTGTTAGTGATCCCTCCTCTCTCCCTGTCAACTTTGAATACGAAACACACTAAACTTTAGTCCTAGGCACGTCAAACGTTTAATTGGTTACTAATTAGGAGTATTAAATATAGATTAATAACAAAATTAATTGTACAAAACTATTCAACCTAGTCCAAAAAAATAGGCGAATAAGTCCAGAAAAATACGATCAAGGAACTGAATTCGAGTCAACCTGTTCCACCACAGAAAATCTTACTAGCTGAGCTACACTCAATCCATTGCATCATTTTTGTCTTCATTATTTCAATCAACCATCGCGTGTTTGCACCATTCTAAATTTGTAATTCCATTCATTTAATCTTTATGGCACCAATCTTCCAAAATTGAACTGGACTTGTGCCTAGGGGTGAAAATATATCATATACTGATAGGCATGCACAATATACTTTATTTATTTATTTTTGATGGATTTAGATTCAAGTACAGGTAAATATATCGAATATAGGAATGCATCATATATCCATATCAGGTATTCGACTTTGAGTATATGGATTTTAGAGTTTCAGACATGGTACAGGTACAAATGTCCTGATTTAGATACGGATTGTCACGTATAATAATTAGGGCCCATTTTATGCCCAATAAACGGACAGATAGAACACATCATGTGTTTTATCTCTACCTGTGGTAGATCAAATAATGGCAAAAAAAAGAAAAGGTCACACCGAATCCGGGTGCAAGTGGTCCTTGGAACCATGATACTCAAGGTCTCGTATGAGATTAGACGGAGCACATGGATCAAAGCATAGGGCTAAGAGATTCATGGAGTATCCAACTGACCTTCTTCATTTTGATTATCAAGACTAGTTCTGTAGGCCTAACACCCTCTTTAGTTTGATTAATTATCAGGACTAGTTATCTATGACTAACAATAACTCCAACAAGCCATTACCCCCAAAAGAAAGATAACTCCAACAAACCCCAAAAGACAGCATCCCCGAGTTGTTTGAGGCTAAGGCCCTATTTAGATGGTAAAGTTGTGCGAAAACTTTTCACACTAAGAAGGGTGCTTTGAAAGAGGGGGCAAGTTTCTCAATGTGAAAACTTTTTTCACAACTTTCACCATGTAAACAGGGCCTAAGGACTAAAAACAAGGTGTAGCTTGGCCCATAATACAACCCCAAAATAGGAAGCTTCATGACTTTTTTTGAGGCTCAAGGGTTAAAAACAAGGTCTGCCATGGCCCATAACACAACAAAATAGGAAGGTTCATATATACCATCCCTTGAGCCCACTTGGCCATTCCTAGGAGCTGTATACTCTAACCCTAATCCAACCGCCCACTCGTTACCTATGTGTCTAATAAAAAGCTTCCCACACTTTGTCAAACCCTAGCCCACCTCCTTCCCCATCTACACCGCCGGTCTCCCTCTCCACCAACCCTCCTACCGTGACCTCTCGTGTGGCTTCGCCGCCCGTCATCATCCTTTCCAAGCTCCAGCATCCAAACACCTAGCGCGGCACGATCGATTCGGTGCTCATTCGACATCGCGCCACCAACCATCCTCCATTGCACCGTCATCCTCCACGTTGGATCTAGAGCTTCACCGGTCATGTGTCACTGATCACCTCTTAGCCACCCTCCCCCCAACGCGGCAGGACTTCACCTCCCGAGGATTGGGTTGTGGTAGCCCGAGCTCCTTCGGTCGTTCCAGACTTCTTACGAACGCAAGATAGCACAATCAAGCAAGGTACTTTTGTTTGTGTCTCTTTTCCAAATTTGTTGTGAAGTTGTATGTTGTGGGAGTTTCAAAACTCAATTCCATATTACATTAGGAAGTGGAATGTTATGATGGTTGTGAATTTTTTAGATGGCCTCTTCCGATGATGATCTCCTTGAGCACCCATGGGGGGAAGTGGTGGATTCCCATGATGATCTCCCCGAGCAACAATGGGGGGAAGTGGTGGATTCCAATGATGAGGACATGGAGTATGATAAGCCCAAAGCGATGCATCATGGTTCGGTATGATTCATAACAACTTTGTTCTGACTATTTTGAGTATATATTGTGTATGAATTAAGCGATGTGATGAAAATTGGATATGTTTGGGATGAGAGGTGAAAGTTGGATATTATTGTGTTTGTGTATGTTTCATAGCAATTTTGTTAGAAATGAGAGGTGGGAATTGGATATATGGGTTATATGTAAACCCATGTGTTGGGTAGGTGGAAAGGGATATAAAATAGAATCTAGAATATGAAACACACGCAGCTTTGTCCCACTAGTCTTAATTTGACACTGAGCGTCGTACATTTGGGAAAAGCAACATCGATGTTCTTTGTTGCTTGGTTTCACCAATGGTGTTTCATTGAGGTATTGAACTATAACCTCGCCAGAGTAAATTAGGCACACAACTATGGATAGTTGGTAATGATGATTTTATTCTGTGACTGCAAGCTTTGTTTCATCCTGCCTTTATTGTCTTCTTCCTTTCTCTCTATTTGTTATGTTATCTGCTAAGATAAATTGGATCTATGATCATATATTCATATGCAAAGAGGTGTAAAATACAACGTGATATTCCTTTGAAGAATAGCACCTCCGGCCCCAGTTCTTCTACCGTTCCTTGATGAAGCTAGCACACATATTGGGCGTGATGGTATCCCACTGCCTGCCCTAGTGAAAGTACACAATGCACTCCTCCACTTGGTGCCGAAAGAGTGGTGTAGCACGTAGGAGACCCTAGCCATGTGTTGCTTCTCGGATCGTTCAAGCCGCGCTGCCACCCACATGCAGTCGTCAAGGGATTGAACAAGGTTTTAATCCTCTCCAAATCCTTTCGACGCTGCTTGCGCCCAGACATACATGTTAACCGTCGGCCGTCACCACTCGCCGCCCTAGCTGCCTAGGCTCCGCCGAACCTTAGTCCGCCCGTGCCAACCCCTCCCGTCATTGTCAACTCCCTGCCCTAGCACCGACCCAACCACCATGCTCCATTACCCAGTCTGCCTCCTTCGCCAGACCGGCCTATTGCCGCCGGCCCTTCTTCTAAGGCTAATGGTGAGGAGCCAACCCCAACAACCCCGAAACCCTAAGGGTCAAGGTGTGTGTGTGTGGGGTGGGGGGGGGAGACCATGGCACGGAAGGAGAAGACAACGAGGAAGAACGACAATACGGGAAGAGGAGGAAGGGCGACGATCCGATCGCCTGGTCCCTAGCATTACCGAAATCCTTCTTATTGCTCTTCAGTCGAAAACAGAACTAGGTCTTGATTTTTTTTTAGAACAACAAGGTGTTGAATGGATTGCGCACAGTGCCTAATCTGAAAGACATATGGCCCTGGTCACTCCTACTATTTTGTGGTTTTCCGCGCTGAAATTATTTGTTATTGGGCCCGTGCGATCAAATTAGCCCAACATTAGGTGGCCCTACGTGTCAGAATCCTCCATCCTCCCCGCTGCTTTGCTCGCCTTTTGCCTGTCTTGTTGCCGCTTCTTCGCTTCTCTAATCTCTTGCAACTTTGCGAACTGCAGCTTCCCCCGCCCACTTGCCGCCGGCGAGCCCCGCGCCGCGCATCTCCGCCGCCGCTGCCGCCGCATCGCAGAGCTCCTCCTCCCGCTTTCTCCCCCCTCCCTCGCCGCTCTCCCATCTTTGCATTGATTTCGGTTTCCATCTCCCTTGGAGCCACCAAATTCAAGCGTTGAAGCCAAATTAAAGCTTGCCAAAACTAGCAGCGGCCGTACCCTAGGCGCCGCGGGCTCTCCTCTCCTCCCAGCGCGAGGCGGAAGCACCGGCGCTGCGCCGCCCTCTCTCTGCTGGCAGTGATTGCCGCGTCGTCGTCCGCCTCCGCTACCACCGGCTCGCTGGGGCGCCGCGCCGCTCTGGGACTACTCTCACTCGTCCTGGCGGGGTGGGGCGGACCGGAGTTCTTCTATTGGTGGGAGGAAACCCTAGCTTTGCTTATTGCGCGGTGGATTTGATTCACCAGCTGTTGGAAGCAGAGGAGGGCTGTTTTGCTCGAATTCAGAACCCAAATCCTGTCTCTTTCTCCTCCCAGATTGCTGCGGGTTTGTCCAGCCCCCAATCCATCCGCCCATGGTTGGCATGGGCTCGTCTTCCTTAGCGCGCAGTGTCAATTTGCCCAAGGTGAGTGCGCTTGCAGTTGCTTGTTGAAACATTTTGGGCTCAACCCTGAACTTTTGGCTGTTTGGATCCACTTTCTGCTTGCTGTTGAGTGTCGAAATTGTATCTCCCCTTGTTATTTCGCAAATGCAGATTCCAAAAACTCAAAATTGGGCTTGCTAGAGGTGTCTCAGTCCCGGAAATGGACTCTGTATGCCATTGTCGTCTGTTATGCACCCACTGCTTCAATGTTATTTGCTTCCTAGGGAGAATATCACATCATAACTCGATGTTTCTATTTACACCAAGAAAGACAGCTTCACAGATGGATATGAGTGACCATGACAGGGCTATCCCCTCCTGTCATGGTCTCTGCTCTACTAGGTTGCTTATAGCTCCAGCTTAGTAGTAACATATCTTGCTCACCAATCTTTTACTTTTGTTCTGCAGCAAGTTGAGAACGTCTTTGACCAATTGATCAGCAAGATAGAACCTGCGGATTTTGATCCGCGGCCATTATTGAAACAATTCAAAGCATTAGGCCGCTATGAACCAATCAAGCGGAGTATCCTTACAACTAGCCTTTTGAATCTTTGCTGTAATTTATCATCTTTGTAATATAAAGTATTGGCACATTTGTCTCATTTAATTCCTACTGTCTGTTATCAAAGTACCATATTCTGATACACTTGTCTTCACCTTATTGCGTATGTTTTGATGGTCTTTCATATATCAGTCCAGTTTAGTGTTCCACAACTGATTCTGTATTTATTGAAAAATCTTGCTGTAGTCATGTAGTACAATTAACCTTGTCTGAAGTAGAAATCAGTACAGGAAAGCAACTAGTTATGTTTTACAATATCATGATTAAGACAGATGTGTTTTAATGCTGTATGTTTTTTTATCATTAAGGGGGAAATCTAAGTCCTGGTTCTAAAGCTATTTTCCCATTACTAGTTTATAGTGCTTGGTTCTAGCTTCTGAGTTAAATATAGTAATGAAAAGGTTACTTTGCTGTGGTGAATCTGAATATGTGCCTTCTCATAGACATGTTGGCATTATTATTGGCCTTAATTTTCTATTAAGATGTATATCACATTAAGAGACGCACTGAAGATTATGGCATTTTTTGTTCCTGTAAGCCTTCCGGTTCATCAG
Source organism: Digitaria exilis (assembly GCA_015342445.1). Lineage (NCBI taxonomy): Eukaryota > Viridiplantae > Streptophyta > Magnoliopsida > Poales > Poaceae > Digitaria > Digitaria exilis. The sequence goes on along the minus strand of JACEFO010002624.1, from coordinate 54,501 downwards.
TTGTGTGCGGCAAAGACTGTCATTGTGGGTAAGGTTTCTCTTCTTTCCTCTGTGTCAAAACATTTACTGGCTTCATAGGATTCCAAAAGGACAAGAATTTTTTAAAACCCATGATCATTGTCTCTCATCAAAGCTCACAAGGTTCTTTTAACATCTACCTTCTATTTTACATCTTTTGCTATGCTGGTTTCTTCCCGCATTTATTTTATCTGTAATGAATATATTTGTTCACCAACTCAACATGATATTTGTTTCTGCATATGTGTACATAACTTTTAGTACATATTATAACATTGGTACCACATGGTTTTCTGATGACCTGGAATTCTTTTCCAAATTTTATTTGGAAAAAAGGATTCAAACCTGTTACCAATTAGCTTAATGCACTGATAAGTTTCATTATTGTCGAGATATTCTTGAATACTAATAATTTTGCTGGTGCAGGATGCTGTTCTCTTGTTGTACACCAAGCTGTGAATGTGGTGACACATGTGCCAACAAACCATTTCAGTTCAGACCTCTGAAGCAAACTAAACTAATTACGGTAAGGATATACTGTGAGATTGATTTAACTTTTTATAATTATTTATTTTAAAAGGGAGGGCTATTTAGGAAGAAAACTGCTGGGAACAGTAGATGCATTTGCTTGTGATGTATATTTAAATACCCTTCTCATTTTCTGTGTTAAGGAGATGTAGCAGTAGCTCAGTTAGACAAGATAAAAGACATAATGCTGCTTCAAGAAAAGTTAAACTCTATGACTCCAATCTTTACTGATGTCTGTACAAGTTTTATGGAGTTCAACTAGATTCTGCTACCCCTGCAAAAGATTTCCTGCCAAATAGAGGCATTATCTGTTTCCAGAAATTTTCTTCCAGCAGGATCTTCTGGGACATCTATGAATTTTCTGAACTTACATCTAAGTGGGATTGGGTGGCAAATGAAACAGCAAATCTTAAGATTGGGAAATTCTTTGATGCCCTATTTTTTCAAGCTCTGATCTGCCTTTTTCTCTGACGCACTCCTGCTTGTACACAACAATGATTCATGAACGCTTTTAATCTTAGAGATTGCATAACGGGGTTCAATTTCTTATTCCCAGCTTGATAATTTTTATATCCGTAAAGAATCCTAGTCCCATGGAAATGAGCTTTAGGGTACAGCTACAGCATAGTGTTGGGAATTTTCTTTCCGGATAAGACAGTAAGAGGGATAACTGTAACCCTACAAAATGGGAGCAAGGATGTTCTTATGCTCTATGTCCATGTTCTCGTTTGGCTGTGGGGATCTGTGTGTCTGTGTGTACCACAACCATGGTAGCACCAGTGCCCAATCCCATTCCTCTTCTAACTCACTTCAAGTCTCTTTGTCCTCGCCTCACTTCCAGCCCCCATCTGTCCCCATCATCCCTGCTGGTGCGATAGTGGCAACCAAAAGTGACTCCAGTGTGAAATCTCCAGCAACATGAATCCTTTCTGGTCACTGTCATCCTAGCCTCATGAGTTCTGCACAATAGCCCAGTCTCCTCTAATCGGCCACTGTAGTTTCTTGGTTCTGGTGAGTGTTGGTTGCTGTAAACTTTGCAAATTTGTTCAAATAACCTAGTATATGGCCCTTGATCTAATATCTGTGTTCCAGCCTTTGAGGATATGGATAGCTCTAAACAACACTTAAGGTTTCATGATTGATAATCTGCTTGTCAAGGAACTAGCAATTGCTTGTTTTTGTAATGAGCTGGCATCACTTTGCGGGACATCTTGCAATTATAATTGCAGTAATATTTTTAATAATGTGATCAGCATAGTAGCTTGCCATTTATTTATATATTTACCAGTAATGTTTTGCATTATGATGCTCCTTTTTCTTTACAATGTTTTTCATTGATAGAATAACTGTTTACTAAAGGAAGGATTATGAGTTATTTTAGACGGTGAAAATTGAGAAGCCATGTTTCCTTATCTACCTATTTTTTGAATTCTGTTCTTTTAACTACCTTTTCTATCATAGCTTCAATTGTCCCAAAGTTTATCCTTTTTGTATAATTTTCATCAGCATACAACGTTATAGAGGTTCCCCCAGCCCTCCCAGAACTGCCTCTTCACCTGTAGCACATCTTATGAAATTTATTTCGTCCTGTGCGGTAGCATTACATGTTGTAGTTGGGAGACTGTCCATGCTGTATTACATCGCAGACCTTTCTTAATATGTAACAAAGCGTTATTTATTTTCTGTTGGTTACTGAGACCATTGCTGTTTTGTTTCAGACAGAGAAATGTGGATTTGGTTTGATTGCTGAGGATGACATAAAGAAAGGAGAATTTGTTGTGGAATATGTGGGGGAAGGTATTGTTTTGTTCAAGTTAATTGTGAGCAAGTTTGTCATTGTGTTGTGTATCACAAATCAGATGCTAGACAATCAAACTAACATCCATAAATTTTGCATAAATGTTATAGTTATTGATGACAGAGCATGTGAGAAAAGATTGTGGCAAATGAAAAGGCTGGATGACACTAACTTCTACCTTTGTGAGGTCAGTAGCAATATGGTCATTGATGCTACAGACAAGGGAAACATGTCCCGTTTTATAAACCATAGTTGTGAACCAAACACAGAGATGCAGAAATGGTTAGTTGTACTCTAAAAATTCCCTACTTCAGTGACCCCAATTGATGAACATGATATATAGACACCATTGTATCGTTACAGGACCGTTGATGGAGAGACGAGAGTTGGAATCTTCGCCCTTCGCGACATAAAGAAAGGGGAGGAGCTGACCTATGACTATAAGTATGTCCATCCCAGGCCCCCATCTGATCTGGCCCGATCCCCAAATCATTTCAATTTTTAACATTGTTTTCTCTTGATCTTTGGAATTGTTTGCTGTCTTTAATCTCTTTAACATTATTTTCAGATTTGTACAGTTTGGGGATGATCAAGATTGTCATTGTGGATCTTCAAACTGTCGAAAAATGCTCGGAACAGCGAAGTCAGTCAACTCAATTATTTTTCGAAATGGCCTTTCAGGGACCTCTCGGAATCAACATGTCAAGAAGAAAAAAAGGAAAACAAGGTGTGAGAATTGCCTTGGGCAGATTCTTCGTTTGTGGCATCCACGGCAACGAAAGTAGGCCTTGACAACCTTATTTCACCCTGTTAACTATAGTTTCTTGCAATTCTTGAGATGACCATTCATATGCATAAAAATATGTCATTGTTTAATATTGTCATTGAGTTAGTGAATGTACTCATTGTTAATAACTTAACTTAGTAAGGGAACTGGTTTGAGGACTGGCTAGGGGTACCTTTCACCCTCCTGCAATGTTTTTATGATTAATAATTGACATAGAGTGTGCATATTGCTTTCTAATATGTTTCCATACTTACGCGATTGTGCAAATTGACGATATCTTTGTGTTTGTTATGGTAAATTTTTATGCATTTTCACCCCTTATCTGTCCCAATATTATTAATTCAGGTATGTCGGATGTTGGGTCTTTGACTTCGATCAAGAAACTAAAATACATACTGTGAGTATATCAACACATGGCTTTGTCAATCTAAAACTATATTGATTATCATGAGTAATTTTGTGTCTTGTAACAATCAGCTGCAGTTTCCTGACTTGCATCTTGAAAAGTTTAATTTGAAAGAAGAAGAATGGCACTTCTTATCGGTAAGACATTCTTAGACACAAAACAAGCAGCAGATATGTTTTATTTGTCTTATGAATGACTTCTTGGATTATGCCGTTCCTTGCTTTGGTTGCCACCCCACCTGTCTTGGACCATTCTTTTCTGGCTACCACATCCTGAAAAGTTACCATGGCATTTTGCTTTTTTCTATTGTTGTTATGTGTGCTTAATATTGTTTTCATGACCCTGAAATAGCCTTTTGTATTGTAATTGTGATAAAACATTCTTGGATTGGCTGCCTTATTTGTTGGTTGCCTTACGCGTTCTCCCTATTGAGGCTATTGAGGGTACCACCTTTTGATTTTACTAATATGCCCTAATAGCACCACCTGGATTCTATATTGGACTGGGATTATGGCTGGTCTGTTATTCAGGATTCTAGGAGGATTAAGTTCCAGGTTTAGGATAATGATTTCATATAAGTAGTTAATCAGCAATATTTTATTGAAATTCTTGTCACTTTCAATCCGCATTAGATGACATTATGATTATTTAGACTTTTAGTTTAAGTTGGATACCCTTTTTTATGTTCTAGGTAACCCCTAATATGCCTGTATTGAAAGCCAGTTCGATTACTGTTACCACTTCATTTAACTCACTTATTTTCACTGTGCCACTATCTTTAATAAGTATAATCATCCTTCCAGCTAGAGAAAATGAGATTTGCTAATGAACCGCATCGGGTTTTTTGTATGACTTTTCTGGGTATGAACATCTGAATGTATACACCTGCAATTTCTACCACGTGGCGCTGAAGGCAATTGGAATTGCGTGGAAATAATAGATTGATTAGGTCCAAGGGATATGTTACACATATATAGGCAGACCCTTGAGAGGTTTATAGAAATGTCACCAATCACAGATGGGCCTGCCAAGCCTAATCATCTAAGGGCAACACGACTGCTAGGGCCGGCGATCAGCCCTCCCTAGGCGTGAAGCTAGTCAACACTTGGGCCCACATGTCAGGAATCTAATTGTCTGACAGGTGCAATGTCGTCTAATTATTAATCACCAAATTTGCAAACAGGCTGGCTGATCATGGTCTTCAGCTCAAATAACTAAGAAAGTCCCCTGATTTGCTGAACTGTAGTTAACTATCATTGACTAGGCCGTTCTGGTTAGATGGCTTTCCAATGGGGGAAAAAAAAACTAATAAAGGAAGCAGTGGTGCATTGGGGAGCTTTTTGAACACTGGGTGGGGGCAAGGCCGATTGTTGAACAATGTTGCTCTTGCTCTTGCTGCTGCTGCTGCTGCCTCTGACTAGTTCTGGAGTTGAAAGAGATGATTAAAAAGTAAACCCTAAGATTCCAGTGTCTTCCCTCCATCTCACCTCCACTCCTAAGGAGGTTGATTCCGGACTATGCGGTGAAGTCCAGTGGCTAGGAGGCTTGCTTTGTACGAAAATTCCACAGAACTGAGGTCCTTCAGAAATCAGAAGACCATTAGTTACAATCTTAAAGCAATTCTCCCGGAGCCCTCAATCATACACCATTAGTTACCATTAGCCCACAATGCTGCTGTTTCTGCTTAAAGATAAGAACACTGCCATTTGAAGGGCCGTCATGTAGGAGAAACAGAGTGAGGACTAATTATCTCAGAAGCATTCTAGATAATCAATTTTCTTCCCGATTAATTAACCAATCAACCCCCAACATGGGAAGCTAGAGAGTTAGCTTTGATTCCTCAAATCCCAATACAATGTGGAGCTTATTGCTGTCCCATCTGCCCAAGCGAAGAAACTGGCTTCTCGACTGCTGTGGCTGGGCAGGTGTAAGACATGTGCTTCACTAAGCAGGCCTTGCGTTTGGTAAGGAAGGGAGAAAACACTGCAGCAGCAGCACCTCCCTGTAATTGGCATGTCTTCGTGCTGTCCAAGAGCTGCTGTATGCTTCATGCTGGCTCCGGCTACCAGCCTCATGACTGTGGCCACTATCTCTGCCTTCAAGCCTTCAAACACAACCACCTTCCCACCATAGAAGTTGGGTTGGTGGCCGCCTTCTTCTCCCTCGAGGGAGCAGCCAGATCCTGTTTGGTCATGTTCTGTGTTGGGCATGAGGTTCACCCCTGTCCCTGGTGGGTGCTGGGTAGGTATTGTGCGTTGTGACTTCCTGAATGCTTCCTGCTCAGGAAGATGGAACATGCTCGATGGATACCAAAGGCATCTTTAGATAATCGAGGAAGATGAGACATGCTTGATGGATTGCTTTGAAATAGTAACCAGACAACTTTTGCGTGGGGAGATGAGGTCTTTCAGATTTGTATAGGACACAGGTCCTATCCTATGCAATTAATTCTGGTAGTTTGGTACTAGGAAGGCCAACCCTTGAGTGTGTGGAGTCAATATTGGCAGTTGATTGATATGAGGTAGAAATCAATGGCAGTGGAGCATTCTCAGCAGTTGCTGGTGCCTTCGCTCCCTGACCTAGCATCAGATACCTCATAATCACCAACCCATCCCTATCTTCTCTTCCTTCAACCTTCCCTTTGGCCTAGGTGCTGTCTGCTATCTTGGCGAGAGGGTTTCACTGAAATGACGTGGAGAAAGCCGTGTTTTAAAGGTGTACCCAGGGCGCTTTAAGGGCTTAGTTACGCCTTGCCGAGAACACCGTAGTTCGCCTTACCACCTTAAGAACACTGGGAGAATCTTTAGTTCCAGTGTCCAACATCTTCATAACCTCTGGAGTTGACATGGAGAAACTTAGCATATGTTTGGTCAGAGACGACGGGACGATTCCATCCCACTTTTTTGGGCTCATCTCTTTGTTTGGTTGAGGAGATAGGGTCATACTTGTTTTGCGTTTGGTTGAAGGGATGAAAAAGGGAGACATCAATGACTGTTTTCCATCAATCACCCACTACCATTAACGTGGGCCCTGCTGTCAGCCACCCATACCGATTCTTCCCCTACAGAGCAGTAGCAAGCTAGCAGATCCATGCAGTAGCAGCAAGCTTCTCCTTGCCTCCTTTCTCTGCGGCAACCAGTCACTTTTCATCTCTCTATTGAATCACCTCCACGAGCAAGTAATCATCACAGCTGCACCTAGCTTTAGTTTTTTCTCTGATTTCTCTTTTTCTCGAACACATAGGAGAGCTGCGTATCTTTGTATTAAGAAGAAGAATAGTCCAATTCCAAACCCATCTTGGACCAGAATGGGGTTGGTAAAAATAACTATTACATGCAACCAAAAAGAAAGACCTGACCAACACAACTATAGGATCCATTACTGAAGCCCTCAGCCAACGCCGAGTTCAGCAAGGCCCTTCGCACACGCAGCCTTCCATACAGTGGGAACCCATTTGGCCCTCTAATTTTGTCCCATCAATTCATCTTCCTTTAAATTCTTCCCACTGTTCTGGATCTCTGCCCTTCAATTTCACCATCGAACCATGGGATTTAACATTTCTCCTAGGAAGGATTTGTGCCCTTTGTTCTACTTTTTTTCTTAAACTGATATGCAATGCATATGTTGTTATTGAGTGCCCATGGAAAATATGAGCAGTTCTATGATGGTTTTTTTTTGGTTGCTTAATCATCGCTAAACCAAAGATGTGATAGCCACATCTTTTCAGTTGTTTAGAGAACTCTCCAGCAGCTAACTTGACCTTGTCCTGATTTCAGGTTGATTCATCAGATGAAGAGGATAATTGAAGGTAACCCTCACAATCTAAAGGTATAATGCTTTTTCTCTAACCGAACATAAATAGCTGTTGTGTCAAATGTAGTTTGCACATTTATTTAACATATTTTCTTCGTGTTCTTATTCCATCGTACTGCAATACACAGTAAAAAAATGTTATTTACCGCATCCATTTTCCATTCTCTTTTTTAAAATACTATGTATCTGCTGCCTTCAAGTGTTGGCAAAACCTGAGTCTCTGCAGTAATCATGTTTCTTAGCTCTCCTTGACCCTTGACTGATGGAAGTTTTCTTTTTCTTTTTTTATTTCACAGGATGGTCAAGGTTCGCTGCGCTGCCAGCCTGATTTCGGTTCATCTGTCATCAATCGAAGAAGCGCTGAAGCGGTGGGCAGTTTTCTCCCATTTGGAGTCTACTGTATGCGCAAAACCCTGATGCTTGGGACAAGCTTGTGCCCGCTCTGGCGCGTCGTCAGCCGTAACTGCTGATTCCCATTGCCGGAACTGAACCATACCTTCGATTGCATTTGTTCGTTGCGCATCTTGTGATGCTCGGAAAACAGAATAAAGTATTTGGTGAGCTTGGTGTACCAGCGTTGTTAATTGTGTCGTGTGCCGTGGAAGCTGACTTGCTATGTCGGTCACTGTCTAACAGAAGTGTCGGTTGGGCATGTAGCATGAGGTGGTCGAAGCGATCCGCCTCTCCCTGGTTGCAGTCTTGTTACTCGAGATGTTAGGTGATTGATATTGTGATATCGTGTATTCGTGTTTGCTTTCTCTGTTTGCGGAATGTTCTAAGATACAGATGTTGTGTTGCTAATGGCATACGTATTGTTTCTTGTATTTTGAAAAAAAAGAGAAGTGTTTTCACTAATTATTGCTGGAGTTTAAGGGCATTCTTAGGTTCGCTTCACGGCATGATGCAAATGATTCCACACGAAGAACGTCATTTTTTTTTAAAGAAAAGAAATATTATGATGTCTTTGAATTGGAAAAGAAAATTTTGCATCGAAGAATGCACGGATGGCTCGCTACTTGTGCGTGGCCGAAACAAGAGACAGCGAGGCAGAGGCGAGCCGGAGCTGCTTCTGGAGTTGCCTTGGGATGAGTAATGCCGGCCCGGCCGGCCATGGTGGCTGCGACGCTGATGCATATATGCCGGCCGTGTCCTGTGGCTTTTTCAGCTGCGGCGGTGCTTGCTGTGGTGTGGTGTGGTGTTGTGTCGTGCCTAGACAAACAAACAAGCATGCATGGCGGACTCCCATCTGAATTTTGAGGACCCACCGTGTTCTCCTGCGCCGCAGCAACATCTGAGGCCTCGTTTTGTTTCGAGCGCCTGCACTGCACTGCACCGCACCGCACCGGTGTGCATCTCTCTCTCTCACACACACACACAGCAAAGGAAGTAATGAAGCAGACAAAAAACAGAATCTTACGAGGAAATGGAACATAAGAGGAAGAGAGAGCGAGCGAGAGAGGAAAGGAACGGCCAGATCTAGAGAGAGTGAGCGGGGTGGATGAGGCTGCCTTTTTTGTGGCGTGGCCCAGTGGGCCCTCAAGTGTGTGGGAAAAACGGGCGCCTTTTGCGGGCCCACAGGCGTGGCTCGCGCAAGTCACTCCATCGAGCCCTTCCTTTCGTCTTCAATCTGCTTTCCCCACCGATGGAGATGGATCCTTCTAAAGCCACCGCATGTGGTGGCCCAACCTCGGCGTCCCTCTCTCTCTAACCCCCTACTACGCTCGGATCACGTTGCTGCTGTTACCGCGTTGCAAAATGTAGACAGCCAGCGCCGATCTTTAGCAGCGGATCACTTTTGGATAAATTTGATACTACCTCTGTTTTAAATTATAGTTTATTTGACTTTTTTAACTTAAGTTTGATAGTTTATTTTATTAAAAAAAATTCTCCGATATATCATATATTATGGCTTTATTTATTAGTTTAAATACCTCAAGAATGGCTTACACTTTATTACGTTTGCACAAATTTTGAAATAAGACGAGCGGATCAAACTTAGGGAGTCAAACGAGAGCTATAATACAGAATGGATGGAATAAAATCTGGATTCCAAATAAAGCCACATACCAACTTCAATTGAATCATTGATCAAGACTGTAACGGGAAAGCAGCGAAATGGAACCAAATACGTGCTAATCAAAAAGTCAAAAAAAATAAAGCACGTATTGGTTCAAAGTATAACTTATTTGTACCCACATGAATTGCATACCTAGCATTCCGCTGAATTCTGAAGCACATGTACAAACACTCACGTACTCACCCCTATTAACATATACGTACATCTACCCATACAAATGATTTAAAGAGACAACCTGCAGTGACGAAGTTGCCATAAATCTTGAAATTTACAAAGCTAATACTCAAGCTTGTTGCTGACAGGTACATCAACTACTAGTACAAAGGAAGATTAGTGGAAAATATGAGTGAACTTGCTAATAGTTCACTCAGCTTTGAAAAATGGGTAGATATGTTTCACCGTAGCAAAAAAGGCGGAATGTGCTATGCTCAATGTTAGGCACGCCCTTAGTTGCTGATGATAATAGTGTATGCCAAAGTAGCATTTTTTTTATTTTTAATCAATGTTTTAATAATATTTCATTAACAGCCATCCCTCAATTTTTTTTTGCGCGAGGTGACCCATTTGGCCGCGCCAGGCCGATTGGTGTGGCATTTGAATACTGACGCGCCACTGCATGTGGCGCGTCAGGCTTGCCACGCTGGCGCAAGCCGCCATCGCGGCGTGCTGTGGGGTAGGCACTGCCGCGCCTCATGCAGTGGTGCGGCAAGCCCGCCGCGCCAAGCTGCCTAGCGCGGCAGGACCCTTTTGAACCCACCGCAAACATTTTGTTATCTCTTCCATACTCTCAAACTTAGCATTTTCTTTAACTATCCCACCGTGAAACATACGGAGTAAAGAAACCATCTACAAAACACAATTTCCTAGTAATATTAGTATACACACATGAACAACCTAAAACGAAGCATTCAACTACATGTTGTCGGGTACTAAACTAAGGGGTACCCCAAACAACGGCCCAAGACAGCCCAGCAAGAAAGCCACATCAGCGACAAGGAGAGGCCCAAGGCGCGGCGGCCCGAGGAGGGCCCACTATTCCGGCGTCCCCGCGAGACGAATCTCCGTCTCGTTCGAGGGTATCCCTTGCCCTCGAACGGGAATCTCCGTCTCGTTCGAGGGTATCCCTTGCCCTCGAACGGGAATCTTCGTCACGATCGACCCCTCTGCGGTCGAGGCTGCCGGACAAGCCTCGAAGACTCCATTCCCAGGCGTAATAAATGCGGGACACGACCGCACGCTCCGCTTCGCCACGCCTCGGATGGGACACCGGTCGCCTCCGACTGAGCTAGACACTGTGTCTCTGGACCGAGTCCTGTGCGGACAGGGCCAGTGACAGGCCGTACCACGGTGCCAACAACCCCACGACCGGTCTCCTCCCGAAGCATGACACAAAGCCTCGAGGGAGGACCCCCGAAGAATGGCGGAAAGGACACGACACCGCCCCACACTCGAGCAGCACCCCTTGAAGCAACGGCCGACTACCAAGAAGTCAACGATTGAGACTCCCATACCGTCAGCAAGAGTTGGAAGGCGCGATTCCCGCCCGCATAGTGCACGCCATGGGCGCCACAGTGTACCTTATAACGTCAGCACCACGATCTCATATGTACGGTTCTCCTCACCCTTAGTCTATAAAAGGGGAGGAAGCCCATGCAACATAGGCGGGTTCTTCAGACCAACGACACACAACGCACACTCACCACATTCTCAACACTCGACTCAGGGACCTGGAACCTCGTTTCCCTCTCCCGTTCTGCTTGTAACCCCCTACTACGAGCAACACGAAACTCGGTGCTACGCACCACTGCTGGACATACGGCCGCGTGGCCGGAACCAGGATAAAACCCTTGCGTCCCGAGTTCAATCCACTAAATCCGCCATCCGAGCGAGTAGTTAGCAACGCGATCACTAGTTAGTGCCAGTGTGACCAAATCGGGCACCGACAGTTGGCGCGCTAGGTAGGGGGAGCGTCGCGAAACTCTCGCTTCAATCCCGATGGAGGATTTCGATCGAGGGCGTTTCCCAATCGGATCAAGCGATCCGTTCCCAGCGGGATACGAGATCTGGTTTGGAAGCCTCCGTTTCCAAGCAACCGGCAACGACTACCTCATGCGCATCCTCCCAGGAGGATCTGACGGCCATCATGAGGCTCCGCCACTGGCAACGGCACCTCCTCGACGAAGGAGACGTCTGGGGCCACGCACTCGGCGAGCACGCGCCGCCAGGCGGGTGGCCGATGCCAACCACACCCTTCCCACGAGGGACGGAGGTGTGCCGCAACGCTCTATCCCAGGGATAGAAACTTTTTCTTCACCCCCAACGAGCGTGGAGCGATCCGCTCTGACGCCGTGTTTCCCTTACGGGCTTGGCAACACCGCTGCTGTCTACGCCTCATCAGTGAGGACGAGCATGGGTGTGCACGACGGACAACCCGGCCATCGTTGGGTTCCAATACGAAACTTCGTCGCTCCAGCGCCTGACGACTCCTATCCAGACTTAGAGGAGGAACGCACTCCCGAGTTGGAACATCATGGGTGGGATTATTCTGGCCTTCGGGATCGCAACGCTTTCTTGGCCTTTCAAGCCACGACAGACTACTGCCTCACCTGCTCCGACGACGACTACGACCCCACCCGAGAGTGCTTGGTCGCCGACAACGAAGTTAGTGACGGGCACACTACCAACGAAGACGACGATAACGACGGTGCTGAAGATCCGGTGGGCGCGCAGCCCCCGGGGCATGCAAGAACACTCGCCTTCGGAGGACGAGCCGCATCCGCGTCGCCAGCCTCGAGTTGCCCACCCCCACGACTTGGGAGGTGGGAACATCTCACCGCCAGCGCACTCTGACCGCAATCCGCCCAACCAAGATGACGGGCGCAACACGGACGCGCGGCGTGCGGGGCGAGTAGCTCGTGCCTGCATCCTCGCCAAGGACAAAAATAATGACCTCGTCCCTAGAACGAGCCAAAAGCTCATCGCGGCGGCCACGCTGCTCTGAGCCATGACGGAGCCGGCCACCACCGAAGGACGAAAACTGCATCTCGAGGCCCAGAAGCTGGTTGAGATCGCCGCACGACAGCAGGCTGAGAGCTCAGCCTCCCGCCTTCGACGTTCCTCGGCCTCGAAGGGTGAACGGGGAGGAGAGTCATCGGTACGCTCACCCCGGCAGAACGACGAGATACGGGTGCAGTCCCAGGGCGACTCACGTTGGAACACGGAGCAACATCACACCGACGAGCCGCGCTCACCCGCCCCGAGGGTACCTGTGAGATCGCGCCTCCGGGACACCCGAGGCGCCCTAAACGATGGCGACGCCCGTAACATTCTGAACCAGATGAGGCAGCGAGAGAAAGCCTGGACCCACCAGCCTCGACGCGACGGTCGCGACGACGTTGGGCGAGACCAGGATACAGCACCGGAACCGGTTGGGATGCGTGTCTTCAGTCGCGACATCCGCACCGCTCCGATTCCCCCTCGTTTCCGGTAGCCTACCACCATCACCAAATACTCCGGGGAAACGGACCCTAGGGTATGGCTGAATGACTACCGTCTAGCATGCCAGCTCGGCGGCGCGACGGACGACGCCATGATCATCCGCAACTTGCACCTCCACTTGGCAGACTCCGCGCAAACGTGGCTCGAGCACTTACCCCCCAATCGGATTTACGACTGGAACGACCTGGTCGTGACCTTCGTGGGGAACTTCCAGGGCACCTACGTGCACCCTAGAAACACATGGGATCTTCGAGGGTGCAACCAAAAGCCCAGTGAGTCCCTGAGGGACTTCATTCGGCGCTTCTCCAAGCGCTGCACCGAGCTCCCCAACCTCACCGATCACCAGATCATCCACTCCTTCCTCAAGAGCACCACCTGCTACAGCTTGGTATGCAAGCTGGGGAGAGATCCTCCCCCTGACGCAAACCGGTTGTTCGAGGTGGCCTCCAAATACACTTCGGGGGAGGAGGCGGCCAACACCATCTTCAACGGTAAGAAGGGAAAGTGCCCCGAAGAAGCGCCCGCGGAGGGCAACAAGTCGAAGAACCCCCCGAAGAAACAGAAGCACAGCAAGAAGGGGAAAAAGGCTCGAGCCCCACGAGAGAAGGGCGACAACGACGATGAAGCCCTCGCAGTGGACCCCAACCACAAGGGACCTCGAGGCCCTCCGCATGGAGGGGGGGTCTTCGATGACCTTCTCAAGAAACCATGCCCGTACCACAAGACCGTAGTCGCTCACACTCTCGAACAGTGTGAGATGCTGTGGAAATACTACAACCGCATCCCTCGAAAGGATGGCGGCCCGAGAAAAGAAGGCGGGGACAAGGACGACGATGGCTACCCCGAGGTAGAACATGTGTTCTTCATCGTGGGGGGACCTACAGCTAACATGACCGCCCGACAGCGGCGTCGAGAGCGCCGGGAGGTTTTGTTGGTTCAGCCAGCAACCCCGTCGTACCTCGATTGGTCCTCAGAGACCATTTCGTTCAGCTACGAGGACCACCCCGACCACGTCCCGAACCCCGGGCAGTACCCTCTTGTTGTTGATCCCGTCATCGGCAACACGCGCTTCTCCAAAGTGCTCATAGACGGGGGCAGCAGCCTCAACATCATGTACGCTCCAACCTTGGAGCTCATGGGAATCAGCACAAGTGAGCTCCGCCCCAACAAGTCGTCGTTCCACGGTGCCGTGCCGGGAAAACGTGTGCAACCCCTTGGGCAGATCGACCTGCCCGTCTGCTTCGTCACCCCGGCCAACTTCTGCAAGGAGGTGCTTACCTTTGAGGTAGTAGGTTTCAAGGGGGCCTACCATGCCATTTTGGGACGGCCATGTTACGCCAAGTTCAAGGTCATCCCAAATTACACCTACCTCAAGATGAAGATGCTGAGGCCTCACGGAATCATTACCGTCGGCCTGACGGTCAAACACGGCTACGAGTGTGACGTCGAGAGCATCGAGCTGGCCGAGGCGCTTGCCCTCGATGAGTCCCTCGTGGCGGACTTAGAGGCGATCGCCAACATGCCCCCCGATGCTAATGAGCGCCAGGACGGGAGCTTCGCGCCCGTCGAGAACACCAAAACGATCCCGCTCAACCCTGACAGCAATGACGGCAAGGTGTTGATGGTCAGTTCCGCCCTCAGCGACAAATAGGAAGTGGTGTTCATCGACTGTCTCCGCGCTTACGCCGACATATTTGCGTGGAGCCCCTCGGACATGCCAGGCATCCCGAGGGAGACCGCCGAGCACTCCCTTGACATCCGCCCCCACTCCAAGCCTGTCAAGCAGTGGCTCCACCGTTTCGACGAAGTGAAGCAGCGAGCGATTGGCGAGGAGGTGCACAAGCTCCTGGAGGCCGGGTTCATCAAGGAAGTCTTTCATCCTAAGTGGTTAGCTAATCCTGTACTAGTGAAAAATAAAAATGAGAAATGGAGAATGTGTGTAGACTACACTAGCTTGAACAAAGCATGTCCGAAGGTCCCTTTTCCTTTACCATGCATAGATCAAATAGTAGACTCCACTGCGGGATGTGAACTCTTATGCTTCCTTGATGCCTACTCTAGCTATCACCAGATCAAGATGAAGGCGTCCGACCAGCTCGTGACCTCCTTTATCACCCCCTTCGACATGTACTGCTACGTTACGATACCCTTCGGCCTTCGAAACACAGAGGCCACTTATCAGCGCTGTATGCTCCACGTTTTCGGGGATCATATAGGTCATATCGTAGAAGCATATGTCGATGACATCGTTGTCAAAATCAGGAAGGCGGACGACCTGGTGCACGATCTTAAAATCGTGTTCAACTGCCTCAGGACACACGGAGTTAAGCTCAACCCTGAGAAGTGTGTTTTTGGTGTGCCTCGAGTCATGCTGCTGGGATTCGTTGTCTCCCAGCGAGGCATCGAGCCCAACCCCGAGAAGGTCGCGGCGATCCAACAAATGGAGCCGATTCGAGACCTAAAGGGGGTACAGAAGGTAATGGGGTGCCTCACATCCTTGAGCCGCTTCATCTCGCGCTTAGGAGAGAAGGGACTCCCTCTGTACCGACTCTTGAGGAAATCTGAGCGCTTCACCTGGATGGCGGAGGCTCAGGAAGCCTTAGATCGACTCAAAACAGCGCTAACGAACGCGCCGGTCCTTACCTCACCACGGGACGGCGAACCTCTCTTTCTCTACGTCACAGCAACCACCCAGGTCGTCAGCGCTGTTGTCGTAGTAGAAAGGATCGAGGAATGGCATTCCTTACCCGTTCAGCTTCCAGTATACTACGTCAGCGAAGTTCTGGCCGAGACCAAGACGAGCTATCCCCACATCCAGAAGCTGATCTACGCCACTGTGTTGGCCCGGCGCAAGCTGCGACATTACTTCGAAGCGCGCCCGGTGACCGTTGTATCATCTTTCTCTCTGGGAGAGATTATATAGAACCGAGAAGTCTCTGGTCGAATCTCAAAGTGGTCGATGGAGTTGATGGGGGAGACCCTCACTTATGGGCCAAGAAAGGCCATCAAATCCCAGATCTTGGCTGACTTCGTGGCTGAGTGGACGGACACTCAGCTCCCTCCTTCAAAGGCCAGCACCGATTGCTGGGAAATGTACTTCGACGGATCGGTGATGAAAACAGGCGCAGGCGCTGGCCTGCTTTTCATCTCGCCCCGAGGGGAGCACCTTCGATGCGCAGTACGCCTCAATTTCCCGCGTCCAACAACATGGCGGAATATGAAGCACTACTCGCGGGATTGCGCATCGCCCTCGAGATCGGCATCAAGCGCCTGGACATTCGTGGCGACTCCCAGCTGGTCATTGACCAGGTGATGAAGGAGTCAAGCTGCCATGATGAAAAGATGGCGGCTTATTGCGAGGTGGTGCGTAGCCTCGAGGATAAATTCGAAGGCCTCGAGCTCCACTATATCGCCCGGAGATACAACGAGGAGGCCGACGAGCTGGCAAAGATCACGTCGGGACGAACTACTGTCCCTCAGAACGTGTTTGCGAAGGACATCGGCAAGCCATCAATCGTCATCACCCCTTAAACCGAGGCCTCGAAGGCGGCGGACGCCCGGAGAGACTACCCCCGATCCCATGAGCATAGACCCCTCGAGAGAAGAGGGCGAGCCCATGGGATACGAGGCTTGCTCAAGAGACGAAGCCGAAGCAATGGAAATCGATGAAGCTCCAACACCTCAAGACTGGCGGAGTCCGTATCTGGACTGGCTCGAGCGAGGTTCCTTGCCCTCCGACCGCACGGAGGCGAGACACATCGCCAGAAGAGCCAAGCGCTTCCTCATCATCGCATCATCGAGGGGGAGCTATACAGGCGAGGAACCTCGGGAGTCCTGCAACGCTGTATCCCGATCCCCGAAGGAAAGGAGCTGATCCGCAACATCCATGCGGGAGTGTGCGGGCATCACGCCGCCCCACGCACCCTTGTAGGCAACGCCTTCCGGTAAGGCTTCTACTGGCCCACCGCTGTGGCCGACGCCATAGAGGTGGTACGAACCTGCGAAGGGTGCCAGTTCTACGCACGCAAGACGCACCTCCCGGCCCAAGCGCTTCAAACCATACCCATCACATGGCCTTTCGCCGTGTGGGGCCTGGACCTCGTCGGACCAATGGCCAAAGCGCCCGGGAGCTTCACACACCTACTGGTGGCCGTCGATAAGTTCTCAAAGTGGATCGAGGCTCGACCCATCAATAGGATCAAGTCCGAGCAAGCGGTGCTCTTCTTCACCGACATAATCCATAGGTTCGGGGTTCCGAACTCCATCATCACTAACAATGGTACATAGTTCACGGGCAAGAAATTCCTGGAGTTCTGCGACAGCTACCACATTCGAGTGGATTGGTCAGTGGTGGCGCACACGCAGACGAATGGCCAGGTAGAACGTGCCAATGGCATGATTCTGCAAGGCCTCAAGCCAAGAATCCACAACAAGCTGAAGAAGTTCGGGTGCAAATGGGTACAAGAATTGCCTTCCGTAATCTGGAGCCGGAGGACAACCCCGAGCAGGGCGATAGGGTTCACCCCTTACTTCCTCGTCTATGGGGCAGAGGCTATCCTCCCCACGGATCTGGAGTATGGGTCCCCTGGACTCAAGGCGTATCAAGAGCGGCAAAATCAGCAAGCACGAGAGGACTCGCTAGACCAAGTCGACGAAGCACGGGATGTGGCCCTGCTCCATTCCGCGAGGTAGCAGCAGAGCCTTCGACGACACCAAGCCCGAAAGGTCCGACGTCAAGACCTCAGCAAGGGTGACCTTGTGCTGAGGCTTCGGCAGGACAACAGAGGGCGGCACAAGCTCACACCCCCATGGGAGGGGCCGTACATCGTTGCCGAAGTGCTCAAGCCCGGAGCATACAAGCTCGCGAACGAAGAAGGACAGATCCTAGCAAACGCTTGGAACATACAACAGCTACGTCGCTTCTACCCTTAGAGAGGCCCTCGAGCCCCCAGACCTCTTTGAACATATTTTCGATTGTACAAATTTTCTAAGTGTTGGCTTCAGCCCCCGAAAATGATGAACGAGTCAAACGGACAACAAGTCCACCCTCGACCTAAGTAAGGGACGATCCTACCCTTGCTAGGACCATCCCTCCCTCGGGGGATACAATGGGTACGAACCCCCGAAAAAGTCTATCACTTTTTTGATTTTTTCTGCGCAAAACACTTGCCTTTTCTTTCCGTGGCTACCTCTAGAGGATGGCGCTAGGCATGCGAACGGCTACGGTAGGGGGCACGAAACGCGTACCTACTCCCTCGAAAGGGATACAGAATCGCTAAAGTCCCCCAACGCCTAGGCTTTCCGCGAACGATCCTAATGTCAGCACCTACGAGGTGTCCGTGAGAAGAAACCCAAAGGGCAAATAAAAAATGTCCATGGTCAAACGAAATTGTTCATAACAAACAGAGAAGACAAATCTCTAAACTATTATTTACACTTGGGTTCGATGGCCCGAGACCTTTCAGGAACCACTCCCACCGCCCAAGTCGTCCCAGCCGCCGTCATCCTCGCCGGGGAAAAGGACGCTCTCAAAGCAGCCGGCCAACACCCGTGCCGTCTCGTCTGCAGCAGCATCGGCCTCATCGATGGCGGCCATCGCCCCCTCGTCGTTGAGGTCATCAGCGACGACGTACCCGGTGGCAAGCTTCGAGATCATCAAGCTCGCGCTGGGTTGCCGCGTGAGCCACCTGCAGAGCCTCCCTCGACTCCGCCTCAGCCTTGAGCGCTTGCCTCAGCTCTGCATCAACAAAAAACATCAGAAGAGGAAGCTAGGCTGAGACCAAAGACTGGGGCTGGAGGAGCAAACCCACCCTCGACCTCCTTCTGGGAAGCCTCGGCCTGGTCCTTGGCAGCTTCGAGCGCCGTCTCCTTCTCCTGGGCCTGAGACTCGGACGCCTCTCGAGCTGAATGCTCTTGCTCGAGTTGGTCCGGGCCTCCACCAGCAGGTGCCTCTCCTGCTCCAATGACAACTCGGCGGCCGTATGCGCGACACGCTCGCATTCCAACCAAGTGTTGGCAGTAGCGAGCTCGTTGCGCAGGTTTCGAAGAGCGCGCAGTCCCAAGCGGCCGCGAAGTCGGCCAGCTGGTGGTCTTGGACCTCCACCTTCCCCTTCAAAGTACGGATATCCGTAAGCAGGGCGGCGATCTGATCGTTCTTCATATACGCCTCCTTGCGGAGCTCCTGCGCGCGAAAAGGGAAGGAGAGACGGTTGCCACATCAGAAGCTAAAAGCTAAGGAGAACCAATGTTAATCACAAGAGAAAACGGGCCTACCTACTGAACCTTGCCGACATCTTGATGGAGACGAAGGGCGTCATTTAGTGCCTGGACGACCGCCCGGCCACGTCCCAGCTGAACGTCCCACAGCCGCTCCTCCGCCTCGGCATCACGGACAAACGGCTGGGGAAGCTCGGCATACGACTGCCAGTGGACGGGAACTCCATGCTCGTCGACACGAGCACACCTCCCGCCAAATTCGCCTACCACACGACCCATGCTAAGCGGGGTCAGGGTTAGTGGCGCCGCCTCGCCGTCCTCGCCCTCGCGCAGCACGGGGACTCGCACCTGGAAGGCCTCCGCCAACTCCGACAAGAGGGGGAATCCACCTCTGCCAGCCAGGATGGCCTTGCCGCCTACCACGTTAGCCGCCGCCCCCTCGGGCAGGACGACCGGCACGGCGTCCGTCCCCTCGCACGAGGTGGACGGCGTGTTGTCGGAACGCACCGAACCCACGACCGTCGCACTCGCCGGCAGCGAGGGTGGTGCCTCGTCAGCCCGAGCCACCCCCACAGCCGGGGGTTCACCACCGCGAGCCGGGCTAGGCTCACGGTGCACCTCGACACCCTCCTCGAGGGTCCGCGGCGTCTCCTCTAAGGACCTGGGCTCCGCCCCCTCGAGGAGGCGAGGCGCTTCCTCGTACGGCCGCCACTCGTCCTCCAGTGCCCCTTTAGCGTTGAAGAAGGCGACGAAGTCCTGTACCGCCTCGTTTGTGGAGCCCAGGAGCTGCGAAGACGAGTGGGGCGACGAGCTCGCCCCGATCTTGAGAGCCTTGTTCGGGGCAAGAGAAAGGGGAACCCGCCCGCCGTGGCGGCTACGCAAAACAAAGACAAGTGAGCAGGGACGATCTGAGACATCAAGCCTCGACAAGCGATCGAACGGCTAAGAGGCTTACCGAACAATGGGTAGTTTCCGTTTCTGCGACGGAATCAAGGCGGGGGCGGCACTCGGAACCATGACGTCCCCCGTCGAAGCATCAACCCCCGCAGGGGGAGTCTCTTCACGTGGCTCACCACCACGACGACCATCAAGCGCGGCCTCACCCGCCTCGCCAGGTGCCGGCCCTTCCCTCGGGGGGTCCTCGAGGGCAAGTACGGCGCAACGCTCTCTGCCGGACGCGCGTTGCCGCCCCGTGGTGTCCCCGAGGGTGCCATCATGTGCAATGTCGAGCACCATGTCGGCAGCTCCAGAAGACAGCGCGAGCAGGGCGGACCGCTCCACGGATACCTCAAGGGCGTCGTCATCTACGTCATCCACGACCGGGGCCGTGGCGCGCCGCTTGCCAAGGTCCTCGACTTCGGCGAGCGCAACGGGTACCTCAAGGGTGCCGACCTCCGCGGCGCCAGGAGCCGCACCCGGATCCGCGCGCGGTTCCACGGAGACGGCGGGTCCTGAGCCCTCACGTCCCGCCAAGTTCGCCGAAGCAGCTTCACTATGACAAGGCACTGGAATCAGAAGATCCTTGAGAGGGGACGGGCTCCTCGCCACAAAGGCCCCATCGTCGGAGTCCTCGCCATCATGGCCTGGAGAACTTTCCGACGTCGGGAGGGGCGGGAGGCCTTGCCTCCGCCTATCCCGGTTTTCCTCCTCGAGTTTCCTCTTCTTCCACTCCCTCCGCCTCCGCTTCTCCTCCTTCTGGTCCTTTTTCTGCTTCGCCTGATCGGCGCGAGCACGATTGGCAGCCCTGTCATCAGGAAGGGGAGGCTGGAAGGTATGGCCACGGGAGAGCCCCTGCAAGAACGACGGCGACAACGTCAAGCGACAAACAAAAGTAGAACAACAGGCAATACAGAGGTCAAGGAGACACACTTACAAAGCTCAGATATCTGTCTTCGGGCCTCATGGGCACCACCCATGGGTTTCCCGGCATCCGGTCGACGGCGCATCGCGCCCGTTGGACCGCGACTTCAACGCTCAGCGGCTCTGACGCCATCACCACACCCTCAGTGTTGGCCCCCTCAACCATCTCCGATAGCAGGAGCCTCCTTTCCATGAGAGGAAGCACCCGCCGCTGGTGGAAGTTTGCGATAACGCCTGCGGCGGTAAGGCCGCGCCTTGCAAGGCGCTGAAGGGCCTCGACGGGCTAAGCTTCTGCTGACGGTCCGGTGGCGACACCCCATAATTCCAAACATCGGGCTTTTGCGTCAAGATCCTCCCGGTGTAAGCCGGGAGGCGATCGCTGTCGTTACGGAGGTAGAACCATCCCCTGTCCCAAATCTTGGTTGTTCGTAACCATGGAACAAGGGTTGTACAAGTTCCTCCGCGACTCCCGCACGAGGAGCACCAAGCCGCCAGCACGAACGGGGCGACGGACGCCCTTGGTGACACTCTCCGTGTGGAGCTCGCCACGGAAGAGATGCCGCCATAGATCCCAATGGGGCTCAATGCCTAGGAAGCCCTCGCACACGGTAGCGAACACCGCCGCATGGGAGATCGAGTTGGGGGAGAAGTTGTGCAGCTCCACTGTATAGTGGAAGCACAATGCCCTCAAGAAGGGGCTTGGGGGCACGCCGAACCCCCGTTCGTGGAGGCGAGCGAGGCTGACGACGTAGCCCTCCGGGGGGTTCGGTTCCGCATCAGACCCCGGCGAGATACAAACCGTCGGCTCACCATTAATGTTCGGGGGCAACTCCCCAGACACTACCAAGCTCTCCAGGTAGTAGGTGGTCGTCGTCGATGGTTTCCACGGCGCAGGGTCTGCGAGCTGAACCATGGCGGCAGGAAGAAGAAGAAGAAGAAGAAGAAGAAGAAGAAGAAGAGTAAGAGGAAGGAGAACAAGGAGAAACAAGGCAATGGAAACGTACCCCATGACGGCCGTCTTAGCGCACTATTTATACCCCCAAGCGGGGAAGAGAGGGATAGGTCTCTCAGCCGCGAAAACGAGGCTGACACTTGGGCCCGGAAGACGTAACGACGCGGGATGCATTAACCGCCCCGCATAAATCGAGGAGGCCAGGCACCACAGTCGTGCGGTCACTTCGCCCAGGCCACGTCCCGCGCACCGGCCGAAAAGGCGCGCGCGTTTCCCCCCACGCCGACCATGACTTCCATGACTGCCATCATTATCCCGCGCAGAGTGGGACACGTGGGGGAAACACTCGAAGGCTTCCCCCTCGAGGGGAGGAAGTCGTCACTCTAAACTGATCAGGGGTTCGAGTCCTGGCCCATCGAGGGTTCGACAGGCATCCCGGATGGACCGAGTCAGGGACGCTCGACGGTACCCACGAAGGAAAACCTCGAACCCACGCGTTCGAGAAGATTTGTCAAGCGCGTTCGGGGCTAGAGGAAAGTGCCTAGATCGAAGGACCCCACGAGGGGGAGCACCGAGCCCTCAACCTCTACCAAACGAGGTCGAGTCCCATCTAGCATGCATTTGCAAAAGCTCTCATGGGCGTGTCCGAAGACCATGAGCCTACCCTTAGCGAACAGGGCATGGACGTCCACTCGAACTCCCCGTTACCAGCTCACCCGGGCATCCGCGTTTCGGCCCAAAACCGTGGGTAGCGCAGTTCGCCTCTCTCTTGACCCCCCGAACGGGACACGAGAGACAAAGGAAGGAGCCTCGAGGTGGCCTCAGGCTGCCTTAGGCAGGAATCCAATCTCAAAGGACTCTACCTCCGAGAAACGACAGCAACCGACAAAGGGTGTGAAAGAGTGGCAAACACCCTCTCACACCCTTCGGGGCTACACCCGCGGGTGCGCTAGCGCGCCCCCACGGTAACTCAGTATCTCATAAAGGCAACCAAACCCCCGTGGGATTGATCTTCAATACCCTCGGGGGCTCGGGGCTACTGTCGGGTACCAAACTAAGGGGTACCCCAAACAACGGCCTAAGATGGCCCAGCAAGAAAGCCACATCAGCGACAAGGGGAGGCCCAAGGTGCAGCGGCCCGAGGAGGGCCCACTATTCCAGCGTCCCCGCGAGATGAATCTCCGTCTCGTTCGAGGGTATCCCTTGACCTCGAACGGGAATATCCGTCTCGTTCGAGGGTATCCCTTGCCCTCGAACGGGAATCTCCGTCACGATCGACCCCTCTGCGGTCGAGGCTGCCGGACAAGCCTCGAAGACTCCATTCCCAGGCATAATAAATGCGGGACACGACCGCACGCTCCGCTTTGCCTCGCCTCGGATGGGATACCGGTCGCCTCCGACTGAGCTAGACATTGTGTCTCTGGACCAAGTCCTGTGCGGACAGGGCCGGTGACAGGGCGTACCACGGTGCCAACAACCCCACTACCGGTCTCTTCCCGAAGCACGACGCAAAGCCTCGAGGGAGGACCCCCGAAGAATGGTGGAAAGGACACGACACCGCCCCACCCTCGAGCAGCACCCCTCGAAGCAACGGCCGGCTACCAAGAAGTCAACGATTGAGACTCCCATACCGTCAGCAAGAGTTGGAAGGCGCGATTCCTGCCCGCATAGCGCACGGCATGGGCGCCATAGTGTACCTTATAACGTCAGCACCACGATCTCATCTGTACGGTTCTCCTCACCCTTAGTCTATAAAAGGGGAGGAAGCCCATGCAACACAGGCGGGTTGTTCAGACCAACGACACACAACGCACACTCACCACATTCTCAACACTCGACTCAGGGACCTGGGACCTCGTTTCCCTCTCCCGTCCTGCTTGTAACCCCCTACTACGAGCAACACGAAACTCGGTGCTACGCACCACTGCTGGACGTACGGCCGCGTGGCCGGAACCAGGATAAAACCCTTGCGTCCCGAGTTCAATCCACTAAATCCGCCATCCGAGCGAGTAGTCAGCAACGCGATCACTAGTTAGTGCCGGTGTGACCAAATCAGGCACCGACACATGTGCACGTCCAAATCGACGGCAGAGGCTAAACTACGCTTCAAATAACCATCACAATCTAACAATCAACGTTCTAAATCACCAACATTGGACAAAATGGCTCTAACCCTAATGCACCAAACCCTACAAGAAACTAACAAATCAAACGGTGAAAAGAAGATTAGAGGGGGGATACCTTCACGAGACTGGGGAGAAAGTTTTCCCCCACTTTACCACTTCAAAACGGACTGATCTGGGGGGCGGAGCGGCGGCGGACGGTGGCGGCGCGAGCGGCCCTGGGCGAGGGAAGAAGAAAGTGGAGGGGAAAAGGAAGAAAGAAGAGGCCCCGCACGGCCTTTAGTCAGCGCCTGCCGCGCCAGGCGGTTTGGCATGGCAGGCTTGCCGCGCCACTGCATGAGGCGCAGTAGCGCCTACCCCAAAGCACGCCGCGCTGGCAGCTTGCGCCAACGTGGCAAGCCTGCCGCGCCACATGCAATGGTGCGTCAGTATTCAAATGCCGCGCCAATCGGCCTGGCGCGGCCAAATGGGTCACCTCGCGCAAAAAAAAAGTTGAGGGACGGTTGTTAATAAAATATGATTAAAAAATTGATTAAAAATAAAAAATGCGCCAAAGTATAACATGATAGGTTAGCATGGCAAAGTACATCAGCGAGGCACATCAACTATATATATAGCTACAAGCCTGCTTACATCAGACTTTTTCTTGCATGTGGCAGTCAAAGAACACAGTGAGGAATAACAGTTCAACTGCTACTAGTTAATAGACGACTAATCAATGAAGAGCTCTTCTCTCGATTGTACATATTTCTTCATCCCAATGCTGCACCCTTGCATTGCAGTTCCACATATCTATACGTGCTACTTATGAGAATTTTTAAACTATAATCCAAATGGTCATTTTTTTAGAACTTACTTAATTAGACACTACATATTTCTCTGAACATTGTTATAGGAGAACCATTTAACCAAGTACACAATACGGAAAAGCAGATGATGAGAGGAAGCTAGCTAGCTTTAGCTTTACACATGCATGGCACTAAAATTCACAAAGCTAAAGATCTAATGATCGATGATCAGTCATGTGTGCTAGCTGACATCCATGCATGAACTTGTACCGTACACAAGGGCATGAAATTGTCGGCCGGCCTTTTGATGTCTTGTCGCCTGCTTTTTTTTTTTTAACTTGCAAGGCGCTACTAGCACGATCTCGACCATTCGTCAGTGTACCTACTTGCTAGCATGAAGTAAGAATAACTTGGATTCAAAACCAACGTAAAAAGAGTGTGCGTACTGGATGAGAACAAGACATGTGTCGTAGGTTTGCCGCTCATCAGCCTTTTTGTCTCGGGACTTGACGCGTAAAAGTTGCTCCTCCAACAAAGAGGAACCTATTTTGAACGCTTATTTGAAAGTGATTTTCAATACATCCAGGCTTATTATTTATAAATAAATGCAGCTACGTACCTTGGGACGACGCCGTGCATGCTGTTTGCTGAATGGATGCGTGTCGTCTGTCTTTCCACGCAATGATTGGCATGAGGGCTGACTGCCAATAATCTTCCAAAATATTTATGATTGCTGTAGCTTCCAGCTAGTAGCCTATAGCTGCTAACAACCTAGCTAGCTACGGAGTACATCATCTGTTCTTCACAAGTACTGTTATTTTCCACGTACACATTGCTATATATTTTTTTGATGTAGCACTGGCCCAATCTTCCGATAGTATTGTTAAACTTGATTTGTGGAGGCTCGATGTTGGCGATCCAGACTTCTAATAATCAGTCACAATTCAACGTTCTGCAACTTTTACAGCAATGCTCCGTTGATTTTCAACCAAGCACAACTTCTTTGTAAGTGAATCGAAGAGTACAAGCAAGAAAGTGACTGAAAGCACAAAATCTAACATTACAAATATGTACGAAGCAAATTTGAGATAAATGGTTCAAGCTTTCAAACATGAAAGGACTAATCATCACCATCGTCTCACCTCCATCCTCTGCCTCTAGCGGTTCCCCATATGAGCTGCTGCTATGCCATATCCTTACCACACCAAAGGCATGTCTGGTTGCGCTCTAGCTGGATTATACAATCTAGATAGTTATAATATTCCGCGTCAACATATAACTTATATATATAATTTTTTAAATGAATTTGTGTTTGTACAAAATAATTATCGTGATCTCAATTGATGTGGGAGACTCCTCAATTGGCATACTCTCTCCGTACTATAATATGCATGAGGCAACTCCTTAAACACAAAGACCAAGAAATTTTATATTTTTCTAGGTGAGTAAGAGAAACAACAACCAATAGAAACAAACAGGACAATAAATGTGCTGATTTACACCCTATTTTTTGGGACATTATTAAAAAAGGTTACACCATATATATTGGGACGAAAGGAGTATCCATATGTCCCTACGTTACAAAAAAAATACTATACACAGTATAAGATTTGTGTTGATCACAGATAGAAGAGAAATAAAACCCCCAAAAAATGAGCGTTATAATAGTTGCGTGTTTATATAGAAAAAATGTATATATATATAGTTGCATGCAGACAGGTACCGGCCGGCCAGTAGCCCTAGTAAGCAGGTATGCAGGGACGACAGGTTTAAAGGAGGCTGGCGCACTGTTAGCAACGAGCAAGCACAGGGTCCTGTGCGTGCCCATGCATGCATTCAGATGAGATGTAGCCGGTAGCGCGCGTCCAGTCCGGCCATGCACGCACGGCACGCAGCGAGCCGCTTGCGCTTGTTGTCAACCAAAAATGGAGCACCGGTGCAGCCCATGTCAGTGGCCGG
This sequence comes from Digitaria exilis, assembly GCA_015342445.1. Taxonomy (NCBI): domain Eukaryota; kingdom Viridiplantae; phylum Streptophyta; class Magnoliopsida; order Poales; family Poaceae; genus Digitaria; species Digitaria exilis. The sequence goes on along the minus strand of JACEFO010002624.1, from coordinate 27,678 downwards.
TGGGCCCGACGGTCCAAACAAAGGAGAGCAGCAGCCGCGAGGTAGCTTGGTAATAATGGAGGGCGCACCTTCTTGCATTGCATTGCATTCGGCGCTTGCGCGCTTATAAAGGACACATGTCCATGGAGACATATTGAAATTTTTCTTTTTCCTCGCTTCTGGGAAAAAAAAAATTCTTGCTCTTCATCATCAGCTTGATCAGAAGAACTGCATTGTCGTTAGGTTAATGTTTGTCTTAGCATATCCATCAACACATATGGCAAGATAATGATCGAATAAGACAAAAAAAAAAATCTTGGTAGTAGTACTTATAGGGGAAAAAAAAATTAACCGACCAGTTCCGCATATATAGCCCAAAGCTTGAAGTATCACAATTAAAGGAACAAATCGTGCATTCTTCGGTTCACTGATGGATCGAAGCATATATAGCACGGAGCTGCGCAGTGCTGCGTGGCATTCTTTTGCACAGTTGTTCTGCTAATCGTTGCAAATTAAAGGAAGAGGTTTTAATTAATATAATACTCGTGTCCCTGAAGCAGCAGCATGGATCGATGGTCTATCCAATGATGTGATTGATCTAGCTCCGGCTATGTCCGATGAAGGACAAACGAAGATGCATATGTGATGTGATGTGACTAGATCTCGACTTGGCTCTATAGGGCGAGTGATGAAGAGATCATGGCTGTGTTCAGAATCAGGAAAAAGTACTTCTTCAACAAGTTTTTTTTATTCATCCTACTCACAGAATACGGTTCTCAGTGTACTATTTATTTAGGAAAAATACTTTTTACTTCCAATCTGAACACAGCCCATGTCAGACACTAGCTAGGGTGTGTGGGTACAGAGAGATCGAGAAAAAAGAAAAGGGAAAGAAACTCTTGGATGGAGAAATAAACGAGCGAGCTAGACACCACGTTCGTACCGATCGACTGCGATCCATTTGTTGTCACGGTGCACATGCGCCCGCGACATGCACAGATCGAGGGGCGCGCGGCTTGGCTACCTGCTGCGAACAGTAGCCTTGTCGTGCCACGCTGACATGCATCTCAGTTTCCAAATGAATGCCCCGTCCCTGTGCGTGGGCCCATACCTGGTGCATGCATGGTGGTCTGCCAGCAGTGGACATGACCACGCTACGCTACGCACAGCGCCTCTGCCATCTCTCTCTTCCCCGATCGACCATACACGTATACGTAGTACACGTAGCCTGCAGGCACAGCACAGTGGTCCTCCAAATGCACACACGCACGTTAACCCTTGCACTGCTCGTAGCTCTACGTGCGTGCGTGCATGCATGGTGATTCCACTGATTGATTCGCATCATCGATGGATGATATGATGGACCGATCGATCGATGGAGCATGCATAGCAGCAGCCTGCAAGGTCTCTGCACGCACACACATACGTTCAGCGAACAACGGAATGCAAATAAAGCACACTGTAGTTTTCTACTGTAGCAGTGGTCGCTGCATGCGTACAGCACAGTTTATACCGGCCGTCCTGACGGCTAGCTGACCAGACCGGCCGATCGATCGATCAATTGCATCGAGTAGTGGAAGCGGGCTGTGTTCAGATCGGAAGAAGTAAAAAGCAGTTTTAGATGAATAGTGCACTGAGAAGCGTGTTCTGTGAGTGGAGTGAATAGCTGCAGTGGAAGCGGGATGTATTCAGATTGGAAGAAGTAAAAAGTAGTTTTAGATGAATAGTGCACTGGGAAGCGTGTTCTGTGAGTAGAGTGAATAGGAAAAACTTGTTGGAGAACTAATTTTTTCTGAATTGAACATAGCGTACATGTGCCTGTGGTCGACAAATGCATGCATACACAACAGGCACAGGGTGCACGTACACTACAGCCTGCACTGTGCATGTACGCTCGCGCAGAGACGATCAGAGAGACGACGACCGACGACGCCCGGGAGAGGATGTCTGTCCGCCCGTCTCGTCGACGTTGGAATAAGACACGCATGCACGCCATCCGCGTAGGCGTGTATAGTGACGTCGTCCCTGATCATCGATGCTGCGTCCTAGTATGTCGCAGCAGCGTACGTGCCTCAGTCTCTCGTACGGTCGAGTCCATGTACATGACTGTAAGTATGTAGTAGACGCGCGTATATACGTGGACAATAACCCGATCTCTACAGTAGCTGGTAGGAGGCACGGGTTTAATGATTGTTGAGAGAGCAGCAGGGAGTCTCAGAACGGATGGATGAGATGAGAGAGTGATACACAGGGTTAAAAAAACCGAGGATACCGGTCAGAAAACCGCGGGATCCGGTCGTACCGCCCCGGACCGGTAGCGGTTCGGGGCGGTTTGAAACCGCCCAAATTCAAAAATTTCAAATTTGAATTTAAAAATTCGAAAAAATTGGATAAAAATTCTTAAAAATACTTCATGGTGTGCTGGATCTATTGGTGTCAAAATTTCTCAAATATTTGGTCATTTGCTATTTTTTTCGCTAAATGCAAGTTAAATAAAAAAAGAAAAAGAAAAAAACAAGTCGGCCCAACTCGGCCCAAATCGCGTAAACCCTAATAACCCCCCCTCGCCCCCCCAACCCCCAGAAACCCCGTCGCTCCCCCCCCCGCGCAGCTGAGCATCCCTTCGGGCGAAAAAACGCTCCAAGCCGCGCAACCGCCGCGCCCGACCGGATCCCGCGCCGGTACGAGCGGTTACCGCTCGGATTGAGCGGTATACCGCTCCGGTTTGACCGGTAACCGGTCAAACCGGTCCGGTAAACCGCTCAAACCGGCCGGGAACCGGTCAAACCGGTCCGGTATACCGTTCCAAACCGGCCACACGGGGGATTTGAACTCAAATTTGAATTTGGCCGGTTTTCCAACAAACCGGTCGATATACCGGTAAAACTGGTCGGTAACCGGTCAATTCGAGCGGTTTACCGAAAAAAACCGATTGCACGGGGGATTTGAATTCAAAATTTGAATTCAACCGGTTTCCACCGGATCCCGGTCAAACCGGTCCGGTATACCGTTACCGCCGGTCGGCGGTACGAACTACCGGACCGGTTTTGGTAACCCTGGTGATACATGCATAAGTTCTGAATTGAAGGAGGAGGGAGGAGAATGCGCGCACAGCATGATTTGCTGCGGAGCGTGCGAGGCGCCGGCGCTCACTTTGAGGCCTTGCTTGGCACCCTGCGATGCGTTGCGTTGCTTGGTCGGTCGCCGCCTCGACCAACCGCAAGCCTGCGTGCGTGCATGCATGCAGCAGCGTCAAACGCAGCGGCCATGCCATGCATGCACCGTAGCATGCATGCCTCGGATGCACCTGAGTCGCCCTGTCGCCCTGCCTGTTGTATGCCCCGGCCTCTCTCTCTCTAACCTCGCAACGCAACCAAAGTAATATAATGCTAAAACCCCATTCATCGTCTGCTAGTTGCGGCCATCTCTTCTCTTCATCCATGTGATGTGCACCTCCTCCTATATCCCTCCCTAGCTAGCTACTTCCAGAGAGAGAGAGAGAGAGTAGCCAGCAGGCAGCAGTCCAGGCCAGCTTTGGGCAGAGAGAGAGAGAGAGAGAGAGAGAGAGAAAGAGAGAGTAGCAAGCCGTGTAGGGAGGCAGTAGTAGATGAGAGCTGCTGAGATCACTAGTAGTACTGCAAAAGGGAAAGGGGTTAAAGCTCGGCAAAGGATGGGAGGCCGTGACGACGGCCATTTCCAGCTCTCACGCTCAGTAGGCGCCAAGTGAGCGCCGCAGCCAAAAGCTGCCTAGTTTGCATGGCGATGGACGACTGAATACTGGCCCTGATGCCATGTCCATGGCTACCCTAGCTAGCAGCTGCGTGTAGGTGTAGCCTTCCCCCTCCCTTCTGTGGCTGCAGTCTCTAACTCAAAAGTTTGGCTCCATCCCCTCCCATGGCCATCTCTCTTGCATATACCATATGCATCTTCACACTTGTCCAGTATCAAAACAAAACTATTTTGTTTCTTTTAAGAACAAAACTGTATGCATTAATATATATATATATATATATATCCACTAAATGCTATTTGTGCAACCGGGGCAGAGCTAGGATTTAACATTAGCGGGGCTAAGAAGAGTCATACACCATGTTTGTAACAGTGGCCCTAGTTAAGATCATGATGCCGGGAAGCAAGAAGCAGCCACGATCCCACTTCTCACGTCTTGTGTGCGTAGGCAAGTTCGATCGTCATAGGCTGTTCAATGACCTTCTTTCGCCTTTTTTCTATCATTGTCATACTTGATCTGACACATGTTAACTAATAATGGTGTGTTTAGTTTGACGAATTGGATACACCATCAGCTTTCCATAAATTTCTAGTGTTTTTGTTTATTTCATATTTGTACTATGAAACGGAACGGGTTGATGCATACGACTTCATCCATTACAAGACAATAGCTAGACTAAGCATAAGGGATGCAGTTATCTCACATTAAGAACCTTGGGGGGCATGAGAGACTAGGGTTCATATATAATAAAGTGGTTCCTCAAACCAAAAACCCTCTAAGTCTCCCCAAGAATGCATTAGACTAAGACTAATATTCTGAAAAATGTTGTGTGATGAGGCCTAATTAATATATAAAAAGTGGCCACTAGTGTAGTATATTTAATTCATTTAGCTAAGGTTACGAACCATTAGTTTTCATTGCTAGGATATAATATTACTCCACAAGTTAATTTACAATTGCACAAATTACTCACTAGCTGTGCAAATTCTGTAGTCTAATCGGTACTAGCACCAACCATATATAGTGCGGGCATTACCCCTGCCTGCCCCCTTGTTTCCACCACTGTGTGCATTGTACTGGAAAATATTGGAAGCTAAAAAAGTTTTCCCTACAAATTCACTCTTAAAAAAGGTATTAAATTCACTCTTAAATTGCATGCCACATCAACAATTTCTTCGACTATGCAATGTCATTATGAGAAAAAAGAATGGGGGAGTTTCATTAGATGAGAGGGGAGTTTCATTAAATGAGAGAGGAGTTTCATCTCCCATGAAATTCAGCAGACTCGGTTACCTAGTTTTCAGACTTGGTAATTGAAAAATATATTGTGCATTGAAACTGGCCTAGTAGTGTGTCTATAAATCCTAATATCTTATTTGTTCTGTACATTTTTCTATATTTTGGTAGTCAATGGAAAAAAGTTTGACATTTGGTCGACAAACCTAGATTGCACTGACACATCTGTGATTAGAGGAAGTAACGTTTTTATGTTTCCAGTGGTCCTTAGGAAATCTATTTCTGGAAGAACACAATGGGAGAGTTCCTGCTAATTTTTGTGACAAACACCCAGGAGACCCAAAGATGAAGACATGGCTTGTCATGAGAACTGGTGAAATCTGCAGCCTCTAGCTAACAGGTGTTTCATTATGGAAGGTTTAAACCGAAAATCCTTTATATGAAGTTCAGTAACGAATGTTCAAACTGAAGGTTAACTTATAGAAGCAGTTAATGGCAAGCTCCAGACGTGACACAGAACTGGACGTCACTCTTCTAGTACTCATCATGCATGCACATTGCATTTTATCATATGTTAGTGCAAGTCCTACCTGCAAAGTACAAGCTAGGGTTTGCATGTATCCCCCTTCCTCATGGATAATCTTTCTTTTGGTGGTCAAGTGTAGAGTTAAAAAAAGCAAGAAGGTACCATATGCATGTGTTGTAGGTTAGCTTTGTAGATCGATGTACGTACTATAGGTATCCTCCAGCTTTATCTGATGTATCCTGTGGATCGTAAAGTTGAGTGTCTGTATACCTTGGCCGCAGCTGACACAAAGCTAGCTAGCGATCACAAGCAAGTTGCAGCAATGCAAGAGAGAGAAATAAAAGGGATGATTCTTTTTTTACCACATGCATGCCCTCGCCGATGAGCACGTAGTTTTGGTTTTTACTACACATGTAGGGTGAAAAGACACGCAGGAAAAAGGCCCTGCTGGCTGCCGATCGATCGGTCGATCGAGCAGATGAGATGAGAGGCGAAAAAGATGCAATGCATGGGATGGGAGACGAGGATGCATGGGCACTTGCAGGGGGCCTGCTGATAGATAGCTGCTCCGGGCGACATGACTAGTCGGCAGCGAGGGAAAGCACAAAAGAGAAGCATCCGAGAGGTTGACGAAGCATCGTTCTGGTAACAATCTCTCTCACTCCTGAATCCCTGATCGATGCCGATAGCAATAGTGTGCATGAGAACGAAGCAAAATAAAACCCAGCACCGAATTGAAAGATAGAGATAGCAACAGTAAGTCACGAGGAGTAGCCAGACATGCACGTACTGGTGTTGCTGGTACTCGTACTGGTCGATCACGCAGACGCGCACAGAGATGATGAGGAGCTAGAGAAGAGGCGACGAGACTGTGACTAGTGTCCCTTTGTCTCTCTCTCTAGCTCTTTTTCTCTCTTGACATGCTTGCACGAGACACTAAGAAACAGAAACAGTGGTAGAACTTTGAACACACAGCAGCAGAGATAAAAAGACGACCACATACCACGATAGGTACAACGCAACAAGAAATGACCATGACACAAACTCCCCTAACTCGATCGGCATCTGTCTGGGCCGTACGGCCGGCCGGTGTCAAGCTCCAGGCTCTCTATCTAGAACAACCATCCAACCTAGCTTGCTTGACACATGCGATTACTACTCACTACTGCTCAACTTCTTCTTCGTTGACGACCCATAAAATGACACTGCAAAGACCTAAAATAAAAAAAGGCTGGACGATGGATGGAGATCTCAAGCTAGTAATGGATCTAGCTAGCACTAGTAGCAGCCGAGATGCTAATAATACTGAAACAACTAACTAAAAACCTACTAGCCAGAGCTAGAGTGCTAGACTACAACCATATCACTGGTCTCAGCAACTAACCCTCCTCCACCACCACCAACAACATCATCCATGCTAACCCTGTCACCATCCTCATGCTCATCCTCCTCATCCTCCTCCTCCTCACCACCACCACCCCCACAACCACCAACCGTCTCCACGATATGCGGCGCGTGCCCTCCCCCAAACGACCTGACATGGTCCTTGAGCGACCTCTTGTGCTTGAAGTCGGAGCCACACACGCAGAACCAGAGCTTCCCGCAGTTCTTCTCGTGCGTCCTCCAGTCCCCCCTCACCGCGAACCTCTTGCCGCACCGCCTGCACGCGTACGGCCTCGCCCCGTGCTTCCGCCGGTAGTGCGTCTGGAGCGTCCGGAAGTCCTTGAGCGGCCGGGCGCGCGGGTGGTCGATGTTGTTCCGGCAGCCCTCCGCGCAGCAGTAGCAGGGGAGGCGCATGAGGGACGACGCCGGAGGGGAAGGGGAGGTGGGGGTGGGGGTGGGGGTAGGGGTGGTGACGTGGCGGAGGGAGTCGGAGCCCTTGCGGTACTGCGAGCCGTGGCCCCACATGTGCATCTGCATGTTGTTGTAGCGGTTGAAGGTCTTGCTGCAGACGGCGCAGGAGAATTGGGTGGAGCCCACCAGGATCTCGGCGGCCGAGGGATCCAGTACTGGTGAGGTGGTGGAGGAGGTGGATGCTGAGGTGGCACGGTGGAAGTTGCTGTCACCGTTGTGGATGAGGTCGCCGGCGCGGCGAAGGAGATGCGTGGTGGGGCTATGGAGAGGGAGACGCTGACGTCAGCGGCCGGAGCAGGCTCTGACGGATGCTCGTGGTTCTGGTGCATGCTGGTGAGCCAAGGGTAGGAAGAGGCGGAGGTGGCGGACATGGACATGGAGGATGTGGTGGAGAGGACGGAGGGGGAAGCGGAGGAGGAGGAGGAGGGGTGGTGGTGGCCGGGAGGCCAGAGGGAGAGGAGGAGCATGGACTGGTCGTCGTCGTCGTTGTCCTCGGCGAGGTGGTGAGGGTGCTTGGTGGTGGGGGGAACGGCGGCGTGGTGCTGGTGGTACGGATGGTGGGTGGTGTAGGGGTGCAAGGCTCTGTAGCTGTGCATGGTGGATGACGACGTACTGGTGGCAATGGTTTCAGTGAAGGATTAGCTAGCTTGAGGGGAAAGGAGGGGAGAAACAAGGTGTTGGAGGAAGAGAGGGCTCGCTTGCCCTCTCTGTCTCTCAGCCTGCTGAATATGTGGTGTGATTCAGATTGGTGGTGGTCTGCTTATGGGGGGTCGGAAGGTGCTTTATATAGATCCTAGTCAGTGAATGAAGGAGAGAGAGAGAGAGATGGTATTGTGAATGATTAGTAGTGGAGGTAGGGGGCTTGCACGTGCAACGACATAGCTACGCACTACATACCCTACTACCACTACTACCGTACATGCATGTAGGGTTAGTTTTGTAACTTTATGACCCGTCCATACATGGAGTTAGAATTATCTTCTTGTTTGTCTTTGTCTAGCATCAAACAACAAATAAACTCTTTTTCCATACGAAGAATAATGGTAAAAATAAGCTTCCAACAACGACATTTAGTAATTTTGATTACCGAATTAGTTGTTGAATTATGCATATATGGTGAAATAAATTAACCCTTCTAGACACTCCCTACACTTCTGTATCTCAGCTACACATATGCACCTGCAACGGCTCACCTTTACAAATGGGGAACCTTCAATTAAGCCTGCCACTCGGAATGGGCATACTCGCGCTCGCCCACACCATATCCAAATTTGGAGGTAGCGCGGGTGAAGAAAGAAGTAAAGCTCATATGAAGAAGAAGTGGATATATAGTTGTCTTCATTTCCATGCCATACTCTATACTCTCTCAGTCCCAAAAAAAAAGTAGTTTGGGCTCTTTTTTTCAGACAGAGGGAGTATGTACTACCCATTTCTAATGGACAAGTATTTTTTACCAACACCTTTTTCATCAATTTCAGGAGTGGACATGGATACCCAGCAATAGAGATCTACCTCTAGTCTATGCATGTAGCAGGGCATATAATTAGACTTTGCACATTATAACATTATGAGCAAACACATGGAACTGCCGTTGCTAATGCCTAAACCTATAACTTAGATTCTATGACCTCTCTTATATTAGCAATTTACTGATTTGCCATGCATTTGACATCTCCTATATGAATCATGACTTGCTAGCCCCCACAATATTCTCAACTATTGAAGAAAAGCATGGAATAAAAGAAATTCATTTAAATGCATGGATGAAGTTCATTGTGGTAGAGAGCATTCGCTTGTAATGCACAGACGAACAGATGGTGGACCTACGTATATCTTCAAGTGCTGCCAAAATCCAATCCTAGCAAATCGTAAGTTTTGCAACACAACAATTTATGCTACAGTTAAGGATAGATAAAAGGAGGTATGCTTGCTAATGAGACTTTTAGCCATATTTGTGTGATTGACACAAGGATCGATCCCTGCGGCCGGAGGTTGTCCCGGTGGTAGCGGTTGTTTTGCAGGAGGTAGGCGTTGGAGGCATTAGGGCAGGAGGGGACAATGGGCCGGCAGCACATACACACACTAGAGCCTAGGAGGGGCAGCCTCAACACATGCTTGGGACCACCTGCATGGCATGCGTGGGGCCCTGCCTGCCCCCCCTCACTCTCGAGTGCCCAGAGCCCAGAGAGGGCCCACACGTGCACGGCTTACGAGGACGTACGGCACAGTCGCGCATCACCCAACCCCTTCTCTCTCGCTGCTGGGCACGCAGATGCTTTTCTTTTTCCATGTTTCACCTCCCCTTTTTCTGGGTGCACTCCCTCCCCTCCCACCGCTGCTCTCTCTCTCTCTCTCTCTCTCTCTCTCTCACAGAGAGTGAGTACCGCGACTTGCAGAAATTACCATGTTACGTGCGGCATTGCCAACGGTTAGATGTTCAAAGCTATAGCTCGCAGTTACGCTACGTACTGATGAACAGTTCCTTTCTACACACGTGTAGAAACCGTTCAGTACGTAGCAGAAGCAATAATCAAGAATGGTGATGTAGTCCTGATCAATGGTTAGTCCACTAGCACCATGTCGTCTTTGGCCACACTTCACCATTTCTATCCTCAACTCACACAAGCAGTAACACTGGAAATAGGAGAAAACATAATCAATAACCATATAACTTTTGATCCTTTATGATGGTCATTTTTAGAAATAACAAAATGGATATTTCTCTACATCTATAACCGGTTTCCCTCTTATTGTCGATACCATTTGAAGCATATATAATTTAGAGGATTCCTGCCAGAGAAATTATTGGTCGGTAATTCCAAATGTGCTAGTATATAAAAAAAAACTATAGTGTGTACTGTGCTCGCCTGTTCACACTGGTGTATATAAACTTAAGCCGGTTTACTTGTCTCTCATGCTAGTTTACATCATTATATGAGCAAAATAAACAGATTACGTACACTCTGTTCACCCATAGATGTTCATCAAGCCGCTTGTGATAATTTACCAACAAGATGTTTCCACACACATGTTAGGGCGAAGGAAACAGGATGGAATATGGAGCCACAAGAGAGATTGACAATGCACTACTCAATTTGGGATAAGTGTACATACAGTGGTTCCAGAATTGTCAATGTCTTTGAGGGCTTGAAGCGATGGGGTAGCCTGGCAGTGACAATGTCTATTTGTAGATAATGATGTGTATTTCTCATTGCCGTCCACATCTTATTTTGTTCTCTGCCTTTGTGAGTTGTGACATATGATTCCCAATTTTCAGCGAGATCCAACCTCCTTACCTCCATTCGAGCTCAAATATCTTCTCCATCTATGGTGAAGGAGGAATAGAGTTTTAGGCTGGTTGAAACTCGTGGACTTTAATGAGGGATGTTTGGCCTAGAGGTAAGGCCAAGGGTGGAAGGTTGGCTCATTGGTGAAGGCGCTTATAGTGGATGGTGCGTTGAAGGTGCATCTAAGCTAGGCAGGAGAGGCAAAGGATAATCGGTGCATGATGAGGCTAGAACATCAAGTCATATAAAACAAGAATAGTTTTCATGATAATATTGTCTGATTAGGGATCTGGCAAAAGATGTCACCCAAGATGACATGATAGGTGTTACGGCATGTTAGTTGGGCAGTATCACCAGGCCTCTAGTAAGTACAACATAGTAAGTATGTAACACACACAAACACCTGGATTGCTGTTTTAAAATTTTGGTAACTAATAATAACCGATGGAGAGGCGTGGGCACACTTGTGCACGTACCGGAATTCTATGGCGCACTCTGCTGCTTTCACTCGCTGGTCGAATTAATGCAGAATGCTAGCATGATGGTCTCTCAGCCTGCTGTCTGAGCACGTCATCAGGTACACCAACCGGAATCTGCCATAGCCAGGCCAATAAATTCGAATAACACATACACATTCCTGTGGATCGTCTACTACAGTAGTCAAGCCATATGAACGCGCGGCAGCAGCAACACTTGTCGGCTTGCTCCTGTTGCTCTCCTCCCTCGAGAACTCTGGCGCTCAGACATGAAACGAGCAGCTAGCGTTTGTCCCGTTGCAAGCGATCGAGCTTCGTCGTCCTTGTAGCGTAGTACTGCTGATCCATCCATCAGAGACCAGAGAAGAACTACAGTTACACAACTGGACAAAATGATAGGTACAACCACTGTCGCCGTAATGTGTATGTGTAACGCAATTTCTTCTGTACTGTACTGCAGTAGCAAGAGAGAGAGAGAGAGAGAGAGAGAGAGAGAGAGAGAGAGAGAGACTTCTTTTGTGGGAAGCCAAGTGTATGCAACAACGAAGTCCCTGCTTGACGAGAGTGTCGTTCCGTGTCTGGTGGTGCTGGTGCACCGGCGCTGTGATGGCAGAAGCAGGTCCTCGCATACGATAACTCTCACAGACTAAAGATAGGAAATACATCAGTATGTGTAGAGGGGCAAATAATATATAGGGACCAGTCACCTGTTGCTTTGAACCCTAGAGAGATTGTAATTTATTAACAACAAACCTGATTAGAAGCATGCATTTTGGTCCTTGAGTTGTGTGACATGTATTTTGTGGTAGAGATAAACATTCATATTACTGCAACGATCATCACTATTATCACGTAAACTATGTACAATATGCATTTGCTGAAGTTAATCATATTCTAATGTCCAAGTGATTCTCCTCTATACAAACCTGATAAGGAGAGTCAATGGCATGTGAGACAAGGGCTGAAGGGCTAGGTTGGAGAACTTTGATCTGGCGCCGTGCTGCATAGAACCTGTACCTTATGTTCTTATTAAGACCTCAGTATAAATTTCACCATTGGTCCTTCAACTTCAACTTGTTCCGGATTTTCATCTTAGTTCATGTACTTTCAAAATTCACATAACGGTGCTTAAACTTGCCCCGCGCTCTCACCCTTGTCCTTAAATTTGTCCCTAGTTCTCATATCACATATCAGTACATATGCTCCCAAAATGTACATATTAGTCCTTCGGTTTGTCACACTGTCATCTGGGGTTTTAAAACTCGTTCCACGCTCTAGTCAAGGTCCATGCTGGGGAAAGCATCCCGGAAGGTAAGCATCGAAAACGGCATCAACTCTCAGCGAATTATATATATGAGCTAAAAACCCAAAACGGCATCAACCCTCGAGAAATATCTGAGCTAAAACGAGTACAACATCAGTTGCACGGGATAGAACTTTGAAATAGGTTTGACTTTTTTTTTTGTTTGAAAGACTACCCCAATGAATGAAGGTTCCAGAATAATGAGCAGGTGCAGGTCTGTGCAGGCACGAGTGAAGGTGAAAGCCAAAAAACACCAGGAAGCCTAGCGAAGGCAAGAGAGAAAAGGT
>JACEFO010002624.1:0-10000 GCA_015342445.1 Digitaria exilis | reverse complement strand
TGACAACTCGAGAGCATATTAACCACCCAACACATCATAGAAACCACGGAGAAGAGCATATGATCATCATTACAGTTTCTACAATGGTTTCAGTAAGTTCCTATGATCTTGAAAAATTGAATTTGAAAATTTCGTAAATAAATATATTCACAATGGTTCTCAAAACTGTGCATAAAAATGTCACGAGTCTTGTAGTGAAAACCGTATGTGAGTTGGGATCTTCGGTGAAGAATTATAGCCAAAAAACTAAAAGGGAAGGTGGGTTGCATGCAGGCGTCAGGTGTGGCAGGTGCGTCAGGTGGCATTGTCAGCCGTGTTTACTCTTCCACACGAGGTTTCTTTTACAGTGGGCTAGAGTTCTATGACCAAAAGAACATGTTTCTATGACAGTGGGCTGGAGTCTATGACTAGAAGAATAGGTTTCTATGACAGCGGGCTTAGAGTTCTATGACCAGAAGGACATGTTTCTATGATCATCTCTGTATGTTTGTATGATCGTATGAATTTGAATTCAATTTTTTTAAAAAAATATTCACAATGGATCTCAAACCGTGCATAAAAATATCACGAATCTAATTATGGAAATAGTTTATAAATTGGATCTTCGAGTGAAGAATTATAGCAAAAAAACACAAAAACAAAAAGTTGGAGAAAAGGTGGGAGGTGGGATGGTGCAGGCTGCATGCATGCGTCAGGTGACAGGTGAGATGTGGTGTGTCTGTGGCCACGGGCTGGTCGGTCCCAGGTTCTAGCATGTGTCTAGGCTCCGTATAGTTATCCAGAGCCTATAGGCTCCCAATAGTCAAGCGCTATATATATATATATATATATATATATATATATATATATATATGGCATGCAAATATATTTTATGAAGAATTGATATGATAATTATTTGGTAAATATCATTTAATGATAGTATTAATATTTTAGTTTAATATTTTTTTCTATATATTTGGTCAAAGTGAGATTGATTGACTCTTGGAATGCGATTACATTATTTTTTAAACAGGAGTACTATACAATGGCTCGTTCCATATATCTCCCAATTTTGTTTCCATACTTGATACTTGTCATTTATTGGAAGCTTCATATATAGAAGATTATGAAGTATGAACCATTGGGCACACATGTGCACCATTCTCGGATAATCTTGCCTGAGTTCACATGCCAGAGCCAATTTAGCTCTCTGGATTTTTCATTCATGCCTCCGACCGACTCCGGTTCCAAGCTGATGCCCTCCTAGCTTGCAGACGCACATGCATGCAGCAGCATCCTTATCTTGTCATGCAAATAAACTTTTGCTACATGATGAGTAGTAGTATCTGTGGATTCCACCGGCCTCATGTGGTGGTACTGGTAACTAGCTCTACACTATATAGTTAGGCCTAGACGCCTAGTAGGCACAGCACAACACCAGAATGAAGACTGACGGTATACACTTACACAAGACATATATACATACTGGTTCCTTTTATTGGGCTGCTTCGTCAGGGCCCGATCTAGTAGGCCAAGCCCATCAATGGCCCTTACTTTCACACACAAAATTCACAGGAGAACCTTCTTCTTTCCTTTGCAAAACATGATCGTGCCCATACTACAATGGCTTGATCTGATCTACGTAGCAAAAAGTCCAATCCATGCCTTTCAATCAAACAAAGAGGAAAAAAAAAGGCCTTCTACATGGGGTCCATACACTAAAACTTTGGCTTGTGCAGATGTATGTACGTAACGTAAGGCACAGTAAGCTTTTCTGGTAGCTTTGCCTCCCGGCCTGTATGTCGTTTTCAGCATGTTTCACCCGCCGCATACACTTGGAATAACAAGCTTTTACCCTGAAAGAGATGTGGCGCACACACGCAATCATCCATATGCGACGCCCTTTCACACATGAACGACCATCAAAGCTGCACGCATATGCATCCATCATTCTGACCCCTTATAATCCATCCATCTCTCGTCCTGCACCACTAGTAGTAAAATAACACCCTGCATGCATGCATGGGCCCGTGAGGCCGAGCATGCATGCGTCACCCTTTGTCATCTCCGGGGGCCGCGCGTGTCGTCGAGCCTGCATCATTTCGGTTGGAAAACCATGCATGCACGCGTGGTAATTCGGCATGCATCAGCTAGCTGTTTTGTTTCAGATCCAAGTGCAAGTTTCTTCCATGAAAGTGACACGCATGTGTGCACACACACAGGTTCATCACGAACAATATAATAGCCACGGCCGGGAGCAAGAACAAGGCTCATATCATGGCACTCTCTCTCTATATGCAATCTTTTATTACTGCCATCAGACAGACAGACGTACATGGCGCATGCATCGTCCGGATGACCCCTTTTGCACGGCTTCCTATAGCTGCATGCTACTAACCTTTGAGTGGATCCAAGAACCCGGAAACAAAAAAGAGAAAGATGGGAAATAAAAAGATAAAGAAGTGAGAGTTAAAGGGGGAGGCCGGGGAAATTCACATCGATCAGCAACCACTTCTGTATGTGCTACGTACTTACAGAATGGAGACTATATGTATCTGCATCTGTCGTCGACAGGAACGTATGTAGCAGGTTCGTTATATGCAGAGGCAAAAATACTTTGATCTTGTAATTGTAGGCACGCGCAGGTTTGTAAGCAGATACAGATCGACTACTACTTGATGGCCTTGGCTGACGATCCGTTGAAGCAAAAATGGCGATGGAACTCTCCACCGATGCAGCACTTAAGCTTGAGGAAGCTCGGCTCCTTTGGGACTGTCAGGGGCCTCGTAGACCTGCATGGCGTGTTACAAATATTTAATCGCATGCATGAGAATTTTCAATTCAACTAAGTTAGCTTTTCTTCAAAAGTAATCAACACTAACTGATAAGTTTTCTAGGCTGGAATGTTGATCAAACCCACTCCTTTATATTTTCAAACCAATTTGCTTCGTAATTTTGGATGTCCTTTATATATATATTTTTGGTATAAAAACAATTTTTACCACCTTCTAAAAATTAATCCTCCTCGTACTATCATGCTAACTCCAAGTACAGTTTCGAAAATTCATGGTTGTCCTAACTAGTACTACTTGTCCTTCAAAATTTTCAAATGCTGTCACTCTTTAAGTTGTGCCTATGGCCTACATGGGAACAACTGACATCTAAAAGGGGAAGTTATTTTTGTTTATTCCCCGTGTTTGCAACTTAATTTCTATCTTGTCCTCCAGCGATTTAATTATTTGTGACACTGTGTGCACTTTAGTTTTTTAATCATCATAGTACTCGTGTTGTATCCTCATATTTTATTCATTAATTTTCGCACTTTCCTGTATCCCGTAATCTGTTCAACTGATTATTAATGAAGATTTGGTGAACTTATGATTGATCTCTTGCTAGCTTCTAACAAGCTTAATAATCCGTGAGTTCATCATATCTGCTCGTATAATATAATTGCCTTTGTGGGTGGAATGGCTTGTCAAACGCTGGCATGAGCTGCGCCTTCGGAACCATCTCCTTCCTCATCAACTTTATCTCGCGTTCCTCCATCAACTGCATCCACCACGCCGCATTTTTGTGTTCACATGTGTTACAGATATTCAGAAAAAATAAACTATAATAATTAATATTGGAGTACCTGTGCTAACTTCTCTTCAAATCTCCGAATGATCTCCTGTGTATTTATCTTGCTTGCAACCTGGAAATAAAAACACATGCACGCACAAAACTCCTCAAATGCTAGTTTCTTCATCTTAATTCGGAGGTAGATATCATCTATCCAGTTATGGATCAATCTGATAGAATTATTTGTGTGTAACCTGATAATTGTAACCGGCTCGCCTTATTGCTCTTTCCTCAGTGTGAAGCCTACAGTAGCTCAGGGGCTGTTCATGTCTAGGTGATCTCTGACATAAATAAAAAGAAAATATTTTAAGATGCCATACATTTACACGAGTACTGAAAATATACAGTCAAAGCTAGAATTTTCTGGTTAACCTTAGGCGAGGTCTGCGAAGTTGAAGATCGATGTTTGCCCTCATCATTAGACATTAAGTCTTGATGAACTCCTTTCCGAACATTTTGCTGATCATTTTTCCGTCCTCGTGGCTTTATAAATGTACGGTGGTGTGAATATTAGTGCACAGTAAATTCAAATGGGATGCGTAGCTTTATATGTATCGAAATTATGTTATTATAACTGCAACATGTGTACGTATATAAATATAAGAGCAGGTATCTCTCATATTTGATAATTACTTTATGAGCGGGAAAGAATTATATCATAATGATGTGGATATTCCACCTGAAATTTTTTATCCCTATATTCTGTGGACCATTGAGTTGACAAGGACTATAACTAAACTAAAAGCGGGATATCCCACCATCAATATTATATTGGAATCCATTCCTACCCAGTTTGACTATATCTTGGTACAGAAGTAGTTAGGACGCTTGAAAAGGCCACCCCATGATCATGAGTATATAACTGGCCCATGCATAGCCTCTCGGTGAGTCACTTTCACATAGCACCTAATAATAAATTCGATTTGCTTAAAAGAAACACCAATATGAGGATTGCATATGATGAATTTACATTTTACTGAAAATATTTTATGCTATTTTGTGGCATTAAATTTTACATGAGAATTGCGAAAGTTCTTGGAATCATCTGCACATACAAATCACTCATATTGGAAACAAAAGTCGTAGGAGTGTAAATCATGTGGTTTATATGTTTCTTGATTAGGAAAATATCATTCAGTAAAATCTGCTTACAATTATAAGTTTTTGGAAATATTTAAGACAAGCTTTTTATGTAAAAACTAAAAACATTAATTATTGTATTGTAGAAAACATCAAGCTGCTACCATCATGAATACTCTTTATGTTAGTTTTAGGGTGAGTTTAGATTGGGAGAAAAAACACTGTAGATAAAAAAAAAACACAGTAGGTCATGCTGAGAAGCGTGTTCTGTGAGTGGGAGGGATGGGATGAATAGGGAAAAGTTGGATGAATAGTGTTTTTTTAGGAGAAGTTGGGTGATCTAAACACACCCTTAGATGGATGATATACTCTTTGGGGGATTCTGTTATCCAAATCCAAAATCATCCTTACATTATCCGAAGAATACTGTTAACTGCCACATATATAAGTATGAATATATTTATGTGTTAATTAGTTCATACCTCAATGGTGTTCTTCTTATGAGGGGGAGAACCTCCTCCATTCCTTACTGGGCTCTTGGGACCAGTATTAATCATTGAGCTCTGATGAAACAAGAGAGTCGAGAAAATAAAAACAAGCTCAGATGAACAATCCAATTCAATGACAATATAATGGAGCTATTGTTAAGCCCTTTCTTTTGATTAATTTTATTTAATGGTAGAAAAAAGCTAGAGCATGCAATGAACTCAGTGCTTGCCTTGCATTGAGCACTAGATAGACAATGAAATTAATAAAGACTATAGATGATGACAGTTAAAGCAAAACAAAATTTTACTCCTTGTTTAGGAAGCCTTTAACAAACCTGAAAGTAACTGACGTATATGTAAGATGCCAAAAGACACGTAACTGAAAGGACGACCAGGCAACAAGACGAGGTTTTGTTTTAAAAAAAATAAAAAAATAAAAATGCATGCTAGCATGTTTGAACCCAAAGGTGACTCAATGTTCGGATAATATATATCTTTACTAAGTTGGCTTTCATGTAGCATAAAGGATATTGATGCAATCGCTTTCTTCTCCATATTACCGCCTCAATCCACATGCATGGTAAGAGCAAAAACCTGGCTGCAGAAGCTCTATATAAAATTTTGGAATTGTCTAGAGGCTAGTAGTAGTGGATTCATCTTGGCTAGGTGTGGTTTGATCAGGTTGCATAAGGAAGACATAGATGAACATTAACAAGCATAGGATGCATGTATGCAACTCTATCTCGAAGCAAGCACCATACACCAGATATGTGTTGCTTGTTCCCTAACCTTAGGGGAAGAAGTGGGCCTTCCTTGCCTTCTTCATTTCTCTGGCCATCTCTCTCTAGAAACTGAATGCAATGTTGCAAGTACGAATGATCACTTGATCTGGGGTGACCAATAGTTGCACCAATTTATAGAGGCGTAGATGCCACAATGCATGCGCATAAGCCGTACTATATAGCACCCATAGAGCTTGCTAGATAAGAGCCAAGTTAAGTGATGGCACACTGAGATTAGTAGCTTTCATCCATGCTGTGCCACTTCACCAGCCATTTCCTTTCCTTTTAGGCCGTAGCCATCTATCTGACACGCTCTCCAAATCAGGTTCACTTTTTAGCTCTCCGAATCAAGATTATCACCGCCTCCAGTCCATGTCGCGCGTTGTCCATTGCTACCAACCGTCTGATGAAACGCAGCCATCAGGCCAGGGAACCAGGCTAACAAACTTTGAGGTGCGACTGAAACTTCTGAAGTAAACGAATATATGCCCCCGTCTTGGAATTAGGAAATCCCATGACGTGGCGACAGCGTAGCTAACGGGAGCACGCACACAGTCTCTCCTACCTCTCGATCAATCACTCATTCAAAGTTTGTTTTTTGAATGGTAGGCTACTCGTCGCGTGTCGACGAGCACACGAGTGAGTAGGCATGAGGCATGCGCAGCCTGAAGCTTGATGCAGAGCCATGGCCTGGGGGAGCAAGCTCCTTCAGCGTGAGACCTGTAACAACCTCAACGTTGCTAGCGCAACAGACCGGCCGGCGATCCTGGTCGCATGATTGTTACGGCCCATCTTTTGGCATGCTCTCAGTTATGTTTTTGTTTGGCATCTGGGGCACACAGCATGCATTACTGGGTAGAACAGTGCTTTTGTTTCACTTTCGCCAGTAATTTGTCATTTTTCAAATTGTGAGAAGTACATGTCTCTAAAAGTTTGTAGTACGAAAACATGAATCTCAAATCAGGTTGGAAAATTTGGGTCCAGTTAATTAGAGATTCAGGTTTTCAGATCTAAACAAAGAAAAAAAACTTTCCAGACTCATCCGAACATTTCTTCAAGTTGCTATTGGGACACTGTAGGGTAGAATGAAGTTCCCTCGATTGTGTGTTATTCTTTGCATTACAAGCATAAGATTCTAGATTTCAAGTTGCATCATGCTTGGCATATTTGGGATGAATGGAAAGCCTAACGGAACGCTCTTGCCCGTATCAAATCACAATCTACTTTCATGCATGTCGTACACGTTTCTGTTATTTTCCTTGTGTTACAAGGTTTGAAAAATAAGATGGAATGCGACCGATGTTCGATGCACAAACTAGGTATAATATTTTTTTTTCCAATATTTAGTGTAACTAAGCATCAACCCCCGGTCTCCGAGACCAAATTAAGGATGGCCATTCGTTAGATGTTTTTTATTAATTAACCACAAGCCACAATAAGTTCTCTAGTAGATCAGCATCTAATCAAACAAGAATAGTGGCCATAAACAGTGGCCTAACTTCTTAAAGATAAAAATATAAATAGAAATTATACAAATATAACCTGGCAAAAAAAAAAACAAGTATTACTCAGCGTGGAATCCAAATTTTTGTGGACAAAAGCAATAAACTAGTTGAAAATATTTACAAAAAATGACAATCGACTACTTTCACTTCTCACTACGTAAAGCTCGTTATATGGTTAGGCCGGATTCTAGTTGACAGCATCGATGACGTGTGTGAGCCTCAGGCTTGAATAAGCATGATGCATGAAGCTTCCCAGCCGCAGTGGCCATGGTCACATAGCTTGCATTGGAGCAATCTGTGTTATAGCTACTTCATCTTGACACTTATAACAACCTTAACATTGCCAGACCAACAACAGACTCGTTCTCTTTGCATGATTGTTATGGCTCATCTTTTTTTTGTCATATTCACATGCTACATGTGCTATTTTCTTTGTAGCATTTGGGCACAAGGTTACTGGTAGTTCTAATTTAATTGTAATATAGGCTACTTTTGCTTTTATTTTTTTTCAAAAGAAACAGATCCTTGAAGAATGTTTAAACCTTATTTTGTACTATTAGTTGGCTAAGTTTTTAGAGGTACTCTTCATTTAGTGGTTCCATTTAAATAATCTAAATTGGAGTGCATAGACGACGAGTTATAAATTATAATGAACTCAATAGAATATATGTGTGTCATATATATTAGTAGCCTTGCTACATCAAATTCAGGGATACATTCCACATTGCACAAAAGGAGAAGATTCGACTCCAGATTGCTTGAATTAGACTTAGCATGAATGGACATGCTAACGGAATGGTCGTGTTGCACGTCAAGTTGGCAACCTACCTGTACGTACCTTGTGCTCATTTTCGTTATGTTCCTTACATTTCAAGGGTTCCAGTATCTCCATGCATGCCTTACTGAAAAAGAATGTTGCAGAGACAAGTGACATGAGTTTTACAGTTTTCATTATGGGAACTTTCGTTTTCACCGGAATCTTTTAGTACGAAATTTCCAGAGTTGTTTGAAATTTCTTACGTGCCTTTGTTAGGTGTTGGTTCAATTTGTTCGTTAACCTAACCTGTACGACATGCATGCTTTGTGGGTCGTGACTTGTGACACACACGCGCACGCGCGCACTCACACACACCAGTCCTTCACTTTTCATTTGGCTTCAAGACAGAAAATATATATAATCTGATCAGAAATAAAACTAGTTAAGGCAATTTAATCAACTTTCAGCGCTGATATAAAATTATATGTTCAAGCTACGAGGATATACTGAGTGATCAAACAAGCAACAAAGTTACCCGCACGTTACAGATGTTTTATGCAATATCCGGGAGGATACCTTAAAATATGTCGAATCTGAGCAAGCATTCTGCCCTAGTACTTCATCTTAGAAAAAAAAAAGAGAAAAAAATCCGAGTTACTCCTCTAAGTATAGCCTTAGTCCGCCCTAAACTATGCCATTTCGTTTCAATTCACCCACTGATGCAATTTATATATTTTTTGGTTCACCACACACATTTGAATTTTATTTTGACATTTTTCATGGTTATATATAGTGGACAATTGGGCATCACAATGCATATTAAAAAATATATATTATGATTTTATCATTGTTTTTTCATATGCCAATCTATAAATAACAATAAAATCATGATGTAGCATGTGTTACGATGTCTACTATCATCTCACCAAATTTTTAACCCAATACCCCACTTGTGCATGGATAAATAAATAAAAATTACATTAGGTGTAAATTAAATCAAAAGACATAGTTTATGGGTAAAATAAACCAAAAATAGTTTCTGGAGGTTATCCGGACTTTGGGCTAATACTTGAGGGGAGTAATCTAGACTTTTTCCTAGAAAAAAATTGATCAACTTAAATCAAACTGAGTTGAAGTGGGCGAGCTATATAGAGATGGCATTCCCTGGTCGATCTTGAGAGGCTGTCCAGACTTAACTATGAGGAATCCAAGTGGATAAAGTAATTTACACCCATCTAAATAATGGAACTCCTGGACGCATCGTCCAAGTTTCAGATAACAAAGAAAAAATAAGTCTCGATACATACTCTATATTCGAGTATTCAACCATGAACTTATCAGCCATTTTACATAGAAGTTACAAAGGCATTTCTCTCGACATTGACCCAACAGTGCAAAACTGTACTGTTTTGCCATTTTAATTTAGTCAAACCAAACATTATCAAAAGAAAATAAACAAGAAAATTATAGTTCTTGGGATAAACATAAAATTATCGGGGGCCCATATTGAACGACAATCATTACTAAGCAGAAAGTTAGCTAGGCCTTGTTTAGTTCGCAACTACTTTCCAGCACATCGAGTCACATCTTCTCACACGTTTACCGATGCACTATACACACTCTCAACTTTCCTCAACTTTTCCAACTAAACAAGGCCCACTTTTATCTCATGTACGCGTGCAATGAATGGTCTAGTTTATGAGATGTGACATCCCACCCTTTTGCTAAGATTTCAAGTATTATGGATTAGTTGATAAAAGAAGAAGTTAAAAAAAAGAAGAGAATTAT
>JACEFO010002622.1:0-21493 GCA_015342445.1 Digitaria exilis | reverse complement strand
CGTCTGATCATTCATTGCTCCATCTGTTACCCATCCGGGATTTTGTTGAATAGTTGCACGTGTAAGTAAACCATCTTACTTAACAAGTATAACACGGGTTATGCAAGGACAAAAGGCTTGACACGGTTATACTGCATTAGCACTTTTAGTTGATTCATTTTATAATCATCCAACTTACTACAAATGAGTAGATCCCAAGTATAAACCCATTAATAAGGTATAAGTGATTATGGAACAAACCAATATCAACCACTAATATCATCTTCTAATCAAAAAGGATCCAGGCCGCTCGTGTCCGTGAGCACGGCTATCATGATAGATCAACACTCTGCAGAGGTTTCGCCCTTTACCCGCCGGTCACATAAATCCAAAAGAACTTATGTTACGAGGACTTTCACAAAACACCCTAACAAGCACAGTAGCCGTTTTGGTTCAACATAGGCAGCATAACCCGAGGCATCGAGATTGACGTACGCTCAGGGCGCAACGTGAGGGGGTCAATGGCGTCCAAAGCGAGAGCGCATTCATCGCAACGTGTGAAGCTGTCGTACATCGGGCGCTTACATCACGGGACTTTGCCTAACGGGGCATAGCCAACGGATAAAACCGTCCTCGATGGATCAAACTATACTCTCACCCATGCACCCCACATACGCCTTTCGGTAACCACTGGCGAGCTAGAGACGTACAAGTTAATTATCCAAGACCAGAGCCATTATAGTTCCAACGGCGGCGAACAGGTTCCTGGGTTGTCGCTTTAAGAACCGGACCTTATGGAGAGACATTAGAACAAAGCACAAAGCACATGCTCTAATTCCCTAGATCAAACCTTACAGAGACACTAGAACAAAGCACACAGCACATGCTCTAGTTCCCCGAACCATGTTGCTAAAAAACATCTTTTAACCATCATTGAAGTGAACCATTAGTTCAGTATTAACATAAAAATAAATGTTGGTTGCAGCGCGTAGCATAATCTAACCATAATGCATAGAACCCCGGGTAACAAGGAATACGGTAAAGACTAGGAACATCCTTAATGGTTAACAATTTTAGACACATGCATATGATTGATGTGATTAATCGGTGTATAGGTAACAAGGATGGTCCGTGTTATACTTGCCTTCCTCAGAGAACTGCTGCTGCACCTGCTCTTCGGGAACGGGATCGTCGGCGAACTCGAACGGCTCGGCAACTACTCACATCAATCACCAACAAGCATCCACACATACATGCAAACAAGATTACTTAATTAGAACAGTACACCAAACATAAACAAAAGATGAAAAGAAGGTTTTAGAGCTACTCTACGCTTCACTACGAACACGTGAGCGCGAAAATCACTCAAATCGGAGTTAAAACGGAGAAACTACGCTTAAAACGGGCTCTAGGGGCTTGCTGGTAAAGATTTTAGGCTTCCAGGGGTGTTTTTGAAAGAAACCAGGGACTTAAAACATAATTTTGTATAAAAACACGAGGGCTGCGGTGTAAAAACAACTTCTAGGACGGCGGGCATGATTTTTCAAAAGAACAGGGGCTAAAACGAAAGAAAAAGGACTTGGTTGTAAATACTTTTGAACTGCGCTGGACCGCGGGTTGATTTTCAAAAACTGCAGGGGCTCTTTTGCAAAACAGGCGCGGCGGCGGCTGGTTGCTGACGTCGGCTGACGTCACCGTCTACTGTGCCGTGGACCGGCCGTAGACCGCGGTCCACGGGTCCACGGTGAACCGGACCGGGTTTTAAAACGGGTTTAGATCTGGGCCGTCGGTTTTGGATCGAGCGGCCGGGATTAGATCTAGCGCTCGGCTCGCCGGGAACGACGGCTCGCGGCGGCGCGCGGCGGCGACCTCGCCGGAGTAAGCTCGGCTGGGGGCTACGGGGCTCCAAATCTCGCCGCGAAAGGTCCTAGAGAGAGAGGAGACAACGGGGAACTCGATTTGGGGGTTGTCGACGAGGTTTGAGCAGTGAGGGCGGCTGGCGACGCACGGCGGCGGAGCGAGAACTCCGTCGAGCTCGAGCAAGCGCGGGAGAGCGAGAGGAACGGGGTTTAGGGCCTCGGCGTGTTCCCTACCTCGCGACGAAGCTCTTGGTGCGGCTCTAGGGGTCAATGATGCGGTGGAGCGATGGATTGGCGGCGGCGGCTCGGAAAGAGGGCGGCGGCTAGGGTTTGGCGGCGTGGGGCACTGGTGGCGTAAGGGATAGGTGGCGGCGCTATTTATAGGGGCTAGGTGGTTGCCTTGGCGTGCGGACCAAGCCGAGATGGCGTGCGCGAAGCGGACTCGACGGCGACGCGGCGCGGCGCGGCGAAGAGCTCTGCTCGGCCACGGCTCAAGGAAGGAGACGGCTCTGACGCGTGGGACCAAGCCGTCAGCGACTGAGCGAGGGGAAAGCGCGCGCGCTGGGCCGAGCGGCTGCGGGCTGGCGCGATGGTGGGCCGAACTGGGCTGCAAGAAAAGAAGAAAAGGGAGAGAAAGAAAATGGGCCGCGCGAGAAGGGAAAGAGGAGATGGGCCGAGCGGAAAACTGGGCTGGCTGGGCTGAAAAGGAAAAGGAAAAAAGAGAGAGAAAAAGAAAAAGGTTTTCTTTTATTCAAACACTCATTTGAATTCAAATTCAAATTTGAATTCAACAATCAAAAATAAATGCACCAGCATGAATGCAACAATAATGTTTCTATTTCCTATATTTGCTTTTAATTATTCAAAAATTTTATTTCCCTATACTATTTATGAGCACTCAAAAAGGAAAACCCATTAATTACTATTTTTTTTTAAATAGGCATTTTTAGGGTGTTACAAACCTACCCCCCTTAAGATGAATCTCGTCCCCGAGATTCGGACGTGGATTGGAAGAGATGTGGATATTCTGCCTTGAGATCATCCTCCCGTTCCCAGGTTGCCTCATCCTCTGTATGACGATTCCACTGAACCTTGCACATACGTATCACTTTGTTCCTGGTGACTCTCTCGGACTCCTCTAAGATCTTGACTGGATATTCCTCATAAGTAAGGTCCTCCTGCACATTCAATTCCTCTAACGGAATCTGTTCCTCTGGCACCCGTAAACACTTTTTCAGCTGGGACACGTGGAACACATCATGCACTCCTGCCAGTTTCTCTGGTAACTCTAACTGATAAGCCACTTCACCTCTTCGTTCCAATATCTTGAATGGTCCAATGTAGCGAGGTGCTAACTTGCCTTTAACATTGAATCTCTTCACACCTCTCATTGGTGACACCTTGAGGTACACAAAGTCACCAATCTCGAAGCTGAGGTCTCGTCGCCTCACGTCTGCATAACTTTTCTGCCGTGACTGAGCTGTTCTCAAATTCTGCCTAATGACATGTACTTGTTCTTCTGCCTGCTTCAAGACCTCAGGTCCAAATACCTTACCTTCTCCGGTCTGATTCCAAAACAACGGTGTCCTGCACTTTCTTCCGTACAACACCTCAAATGGTGACATCCTGAGGCTCTGCTGGTAGCTGTTGTTGTACGAGAACTCTGCATAGCACAAACTCTTATCCCAGCTACTTCCATACTGCAATGCACATGCTCGCAACATGTCCTCCAGTATCTGATTCGTCCTCTCGGTCTGACCGTCTGTCTGCGGATGGTAAGCGGAACTGAAGTGAAGCTTAGTATCCATGGACTCATGTAACTTGCGCCAAAAGTGCGACGTAAACTGACTTCCTCGGTCTGATACTATCTTCTTAGGTACCCCATGCAAACATACAATCCGCTCCATATACAATTCTGCTAGTTTGGCACCGGAATATGTAGTCTTTACCGGAATAAAGTGAGCCACCTTCGTCAATCGGTCCACTATCACCCATATAGAGTCATAACCTTTCTGCGTGCGGGGCAATCCTGTTATAAAATCCATACCCACTTCTTCCCATTTCCACTCTGGTATCTTCATAGGCTGAAGCAAACCTGCCGGTCTCTGATGTTCGGCCTTAACTCTCTGGCATACGTCACAAAGAGCTACATGTGCTGCAACATCGCGCTTCAAACCATACCACCAAAATCTTTCCTTGAGGTCCAAGTACATCTTGGTACTTCCCGGGTGAATGGAATATGCTGACTCGTGCGCTTCCCGTAAGATAACATCCTTGATATGCTGCTGATCTGGCACCACTATTCTGTTACCATACCACACTGTTCCTTGATCATCCAATCGGAATCCTGGCGCTTTATCTGTCCCGATCTTCTTAACCAACTCCTTGATTTCCTCATCCTCCAATTGACCTTTTCGGATTTCTTGTTCAAGAGTTGACTCCACTTCTAGCTCAGCCACGTTAGCTACCATACCCAAGTTTAAGCGTTCAAACTCCCTACTAAGCTCTTCCGGTAAATTCTGACCCGGTAGCACATTCGCAAAACTCTTTCTACTCAAAGCATCGGCCACCAAGTTAGCCTTCCCTGGATGGTAGTGAATTTCTAGTTCAAAGTCATTGATCTTCTCAAGCCAACGACGTTGCCTCATATTCAACTCGGATTGCGTGAACACATACTTAAGGCTCTTGTGGTCGGTATAGATGTCGCACTTGTGTCCAATCAAATAATGCCTCCAGATCTTCAATGCGTGTACCACGGCTGCCAATTCCAGATCATGTGTCGGATAATTCAGCTCATGTCTCCTCAACTGTCTGGACGCATATGCCACAACTCTACCTTCCTGCATGAGTACACATCCCAATCCTTGACGAGACGCATCGCAATACACTGAGAAACTTTTAGTAACATCTGGCAGTACCAATACTGGTGCAGTGGTCAGCCTTTTCTTCAACTCCTCAAAGCTAGCTTGACACTGCGGTGTCCACACAAACTTGGCATTCTTTTCTAGCAATGATGTCAAAGGCTTGGCAATCTTGGAGAATCCCTCAATAAAACGCCGATAGTAACCTGCCATTCCAAGAAAACTCCTGATCTCACTGACATTCTGCGGTGGAATCCAGTTGAGAACATCCCTGACCTTCTTCGGATCAACTGCGACACCTCCATTTGACAACACATGGCCCAAGAATGATACCTCCTTCAGCCAGAATTCACATTTACTCAACTTAGCATACAACTGATCTTCTCGGAGTCTCTGCATCACTAACCTCAAGTGTTCCTCATGCTCTTCCTCATTCTTGGAGAAAACCAGAATATCATCGATGAACACCACGACGAACTTGTCAAGATAATCCATGAACACACTGTTCATCAAATACATGAAGTAGGCCGGTGCATTAGTCAATCCAAAGGACATAACTGTGAACTCATACAAACCATACCGGGTAGTGAAAGCTGTCTTGGGGATATCTGTCACCCGGATTCTCATCTGATGATAGCCTGATCTGAGATCGATCTTCGAGAACACACAAGCTCCTCTCAATTGGTCAAAGAGATCATCGATCCTTGGCAGTGGGTACTTATTCTTGATAGTGACCTCATTGAGGGCTCGGTAGTCTATGCACATCCTCTGTGTCCCGTCTTTCTTATCAACAAACAACACTGGAGCTCCCCAAGGCGAACAACTAGGACGAATATACCCCTTAGCTAGTAGGGCCTTTAATTCTTCTTTAAGTTTCTTTAATTCTTTTACCCCCATTCTATATGGTCTTTTAGCTATGGGTGCTGTGCCAGGCATAAGTTCAATAACAAATTCAACTTCACGTTCTGGAGGCATACCTGGCAATTCATCTGGGAACACATCTGGATACTCGTTCACCACTCGAATGTCCTTCAACTCTGTGCCTTCAGCACGATTGACCTGACCGGGCTCTGTGGTTTTGGTTGCTTGATACTCAATCTTCTCCCCTGATGGAGCCACTAACTGAACTGCACGCTTGGAACATTGTATGACGGCATCGTACTTTGCTAGCCAGCTCATTCCCAAAATCAGATCCATCCCAATAGAATTTAGGACTATAGGGTGTACTAAAAAGTCTACCCCCCTTATGTTAACTGCTACATTAGGACAACGTAATGTGGCCCGAAGTTCTCCCCCCGGTGAGTTAACTAACATGGTGTTCCCCATAGGTTGCATAAGCATCAAGTTCTTTTTCACGAAATCAGCAGATATAAAAGCATGCGAAGCTCCAGAATCAAACAAAACTGTAGCAGGTTGTGAGTTGACCGAGAACGTACCGACTACCACATCTGTGGCTACTTCTGCAGTTTCTGCTCCCACATGGTTGAGCTTGCCCCTGGCGTAGTTCTGCTGGCCTCGGTTTCCCTGTGCCTGCTGCTGATTCCCATTCTGAGCTGGTTGTGGTCCTGCCTTCTGGTTGTTGTTCTGACCGGTGGAGTTCTGGATCCTCCGGGGACAAAAGTTAGCATAATGTCCCTGTTCTCCACAGTGGTAGCATACCCTTGGGCCGACAGGAGTGGTGTTAGCCTGGGTAGTGCGTGGAACCTGAGTGTTCTGCTGCACGTTCTGGTAGCGCTGCTGTTGCTGCTGGGGTGGTGCATACTGGGGACGTTGCTGGTTCTGACCGCGGTTCTGAAGGCTTGATTGCCCCTGAGTGCGCTGCTGATTCACTTGCTGGGGGTTGTAGCGGGGGCGGACGTTGTTGCCAAATTGCTGGTTCATGAACTTTCTCTTCTTGTCCTCAATCTCACGACGCTTGTGCTCCACCATCAGGGCACCATCAACCAATGCACCGAAGGTTGGGAAGGTGATGCACATCAACTGTAGCTGCAAAACATCCTGGAGTCCATTCCGGAAGCGAGTTTGCCTCTTCTCATCTGTCGACACCTCATCTGGTGCATAGCGGGCCAGCTCAAGGAACTTGTCACGATAGGCAGTGACGCTCATTCCCTCCTGCGTCAGGGCTAGGAACTCCCTCTTCTTTAGGACCGTCAGTCCCTCAGGCACATGGTGAGCACGGAAGGCTTCACTGAACTGCTGCCAAGTGATCTGGTTGCGATCGGGTTGCGCATATTGGTATGCTACCCACCAGTCGAGAGCGGCTCCTTCAAATTGTCCAGAGGCGTAGAGCACCTTCTCCCTGTCATCACACTGAGCAATGTCGAGCTGTCTCTCCACTGCCTTGATCCAGTCTTCAGCTTCCATCGGGTCCTTGGCGCGGGAGAACTTTGGCGGGCGCCCCTTCAAGAACTCTCCCCTCCTGTCCCGGATGGGCTGGGGAGGTGGCTGAACAGGTGGATTCTGCAGATTCTGCTGCATCAAAGCTATGGCCTGAGTCAACTGTTGCATCGTCTGTGTCTGCAAGCGGACTAGATCTTCCATGGTGGGCGGCTGGTTCTGGTTCTGATTCGGGTGCGGGTTCTGGTTCTGGTTCGGGTTCTGGTTGCCACCACCCATCGATCCTCTTGTCCCAACCATCTGTCATAAATCAAAATCCCATCATTCATAATCACAGTCATGTCTGATCCAGTATCAAGAACAGAAGCAATCCGTTGACAAGATAGGGTTCTCAGGTGATAGGAAAGATGATAGATGATATGCAAAGGAGAGATTAGGAACCCATCTATCTATCCACTAAATTCCTTATACCTTAATCCAATACTAGATGACTGCAGACTTTCGTCCACGCTCATCACAAACATTACAAAGATCCAAATCACACATAAGCATAATGATGTGACATCTCTGATGTCAAAAGAATTAAAAAGTGCAATTAAAATCAATACAACAGGGAATTGGGTTGAAATTCAAAAATTCGTCAAAAATTCAATTATAATTCAAAAACAAGGGTTGTTTGGCACCCAACTAAAACTTAAACATCTCGGACAGCCCTTCGCGACAACCTCGCCACGGCGTTCGCGCCGATCGGTGACCCTCGAGCGGGAATGTCCGTCACGATCGAGGTTAGCCGTAAAAATCCGTCCCGATCGAGCTATGACCGTGACGATCGAGCCTAGCCGGTAGTTTCCGTCACGATTCGAGGCTGCACGACAGGACCCTCGAGGCCCCGCCGTCCGTCGCGCTCGAGGCTCCGCAGCCAAGCTCGAGGGCTCACCCTCGAGCGACGTTCCGTCACCCTCGAGGCTCCGCAGCCAAGCTCGAGGACTCACCCTCGAGCGACGTTCCGTCACGCTCGAGGCTTCGCAGCCAAGCTCGAGGGGGGCACTCACCCTCGAGTGGCGTTTCCGACCATTCGAGGCTCGGCAAGCTCGAGCTTGCGGTTCAAGCTCGAAGCGCCGTAGCGCCTGGTCGAAGTGCCCGGTCCAAGCTCGGAAGTTGTGTCCCGCACCTCAAACTCCAACTTTTAATTTTACACGTTTCGAAGTTCAGCTCAAATTTTTGGAGAAAGTTCAAAAGGGGCAAAGAGCTCCACGGGGCTGCCAGCTCGCCCCTGGCGCGCTCTGCTCCGGCCGGAGTCCGGCCGCCACGTGGCCGGCGTGTGGCGGAGACCGCGTCGGGTCGGCCGAGCTGTGGCGGCAGCTAGCTTTTGTCCTCACGCGTTTGTCCAAGCCTTCCGTACCGTCACTTCGCGGGCGACGGCGCACTGCTGCCTCGCGCCGCGGAGCGCCATCATGGCAAGCTCGCTCGGCACTGGTCGCAGCCGCGCAGCGCCGCCCCGCAGTCGCGATGCTCGCTCGCTACGCGCCAAGGAGCACTGTGGAGGATCCCCAGCGATCACGCCACAATCTTCCTCGCCCAATCGTGTCACGCGCGCTCTGTTCGAGCTCGCCGCGCCATCAATGGCGACCGCGACAGCCACCCACGCGCTCGCACGCTCCCGAGGCCGCACAGTGCCTCCCTTGCGTGCCCAAGCACTCCACCGCGCACTCCCACCCCTCCTCTCACTCGCTCACTTGGTCATTTCCACTTCCCCGCGCTCGCTCGGTCTTCTTCCTCCTCGCGACGCGCAAGCCGAACCCAAGCTCTTCGCGAAATTCCTCGTCCACGCTCCACCATTCCCCAATCCATCCCGCACGGAGCTAGTCCACTCCACCAGCTCCAAAACCCCCAACTTTCCCCAAGCTATTGTCCCTTCTCCGGCGAGAATTTGCGATTTCCCCAAATCGCGAATTCCGGCCGTCGAAGCACCCGCACGTCGAGACCCTACTCCGAGCCGTCCCCGAGCTTCCTCGAGCACGCCATTAGCTTCCCCAAGCTCTGCTGGTGCTCAAGGACCTCTCCCCCCTCCGCGAACGACCCCGAGCTCGCCGGCGTAGAAGCCGCGGCGGCCGCGCCGCCACCACCTCGTCGCCGGCGAAACTCCGTCGACCCCCGGCCTCCCAACCGTGCCCAAACGACTCGTGGTGAGCCAAGGACCCTTTTCCCCCTCTTCCCCGAGCCTAGTTCGCCGCCATTTGGCCGGCGTAACTCCGGCGAGCTCCCGAGGGCCATTGTTCATCGTCTACCTCTTTCCAGGGTCTTTCGTGCAAAAGTGCAGGACCTGTTCGCGAAGTTTTGAAAGATCTAGGGTTCTCTGCGTAAACAGATTCTTAAGTCTAGGTTTGATTTTTCCCGAAACTTGTAAAATCGATTAAAAATCGTACAAAAATCGGAAAAATGCACAAAAATACTCCCTGGATTCGTGAGTCTAAATTACAATCTCTATTAGACATGTTTGTACTTTTGACGAACTGTTTTTGAATTAAAATTCAAACAAGGAAAATCTAAAGTTATGCACCATTTCAAATCCAGAGCTGCGCTAGGGTTGAGCTTTGGATATGTTGTGTATAGTGGCTTTGGACAGCTTGTGTCCAAAGAAGACCCAAAAATATGATGTTTAGCTCCTTTTATGAATTAAAATAGGTTTTCTGTCTTTTTGCAGTGCAGAAATCATTAAAAATAATATGTGCAGTGAAAAATCACCATTCTGCTCCTGAGAGCTTAAAACTTGTTAGAACACATGTTAAAAATGAAAAACTTAATTTTTGCTCTGTTTAGGATGGCAAATAATTAAATATGTGTTTTTGGTTAGAAAATCATTGAGGATCACCCAAGGGTTATTTTGAGCCACCACTTGGCCAGAGCCCTCCTCATAACTTATGCTTAACTTTGGTAGGGAGATCTCCTGAAATGGTTGAATTTTCAATTTTATATGAATTAAATTCATTTCTGCTGGCAGCAACTTGTTAGATTTTTAATAAATTATGTGTAGCTCGAAATTAGCTAAATTTTGGAGTGAGCTTAGCTCTTATACTCCAGTAGCTGCCATAAAGTTTATAGATAAAAATGATGAACAGAAATGGAGAAACAAAAATGCGAAGTAATCTAGATGGAAATCGATTTATATAAAAGAATAAACCTTTTTGTAGTTAGATAGAATAAAATAAATGGAATCTGAAATTCCAGAACAGCCACCCTAAGTTATGCATATCATGTACAAGGCACTATCCCAGACGGCGACTACACCCTCATCCCCGCAGACGAGGAAGAAGCCCCGGAGCCCGGTGCCGGTGCAGACGTGAACAACCCGGAGGCTAACTCTCAGTCCGAGCAAGAAGGCAAGCCCCGGAGCATGACCTAACCTTTACCAAAATATGCACTTTGAATTCTCTATGTTTGTGCATTTACGTTCAAGGAGTTGATTGAATACCTTAGCTGCACATTTCCTAGTACCCATGACTTGCAATACTAGTATGAAAGGTTCGGTAGAGCATTGCTGTAGGTTCGTTACAAGTCGAGTGATTTCCTGTCACTCGCGAGACATAGGAATTGTTCGTCTTTACTTATGTTGGAATCATAAGGATTGACGGGCGGGAGGATAGATGTAGATCTCCCGTCCGTGTTTGATAATTGGTTAAGGTCGGAAGGTGTGGATACTAAGTCAAGTTTTTGAACGTACCACATGCATGCCGGTATATGGGAGCCGGTAAGCCCGGTACCAGCTTGAAGCAGCTAGGGCCGATAGCCATCTCTCCTTGGAAACTCTGTTTTCCCTTGCCGTACACTCGTGGATGTATGCGTGATGCTGTGAGTGAAGCAGTAAACCTTCATCCTAAGGAAGTGGACCCGGTTCCGAATTGTGGATAGATGGGAAAGGTTGGGAAATGCTTGTACCTTTTATCTCAAGCAGAGTATCCGTGTGTGTTGGGTTTTCCCTGGCCAGGTAGCACAAATTCGGTTCGAACTGTCCGCTTCTCGCGGTTAATGAGACTGCTTGACCGTCACGTCACATCGAGTAATAAGTGGAATTTGAGATTATGAAATTGTTCTATGAATTAAATTGTATTGCTACACTTGTATGCTTAGAGAGGATGCTAATCTAGAATGGTTAAATTTATTAGAATATGGTGCTAAAACTTGAAAGCAAGGATCTACTTTTAGTTGCTTTTTGGCAAACAAACCCACCAGCCAAAAGCCTTTCATTGTCTAGATGTCGGTGATGTAGTTTTCACCCGACGGGTAAGCCTTGCTGAGTATTAGTATACTCAGCCTTGCTTGTGGCATTATTTTTCAGGTTTAATCTTGGATGTGGATGCTATGACTTGGCCTGCCCAGGTTCCACCTGGCTGGCACATCGAATGGGTCCCGTCCTCTGGCGAGGATCGGGAGGAGTAGCTTCGTGGCAGGCCTCATCACGGAGTTACTTGTTTCGTCGTTAGTTTATTTACTTCCGCTGCAATGAACTTCCAAATTTCAGTTGTTGAACTTTTAATTTCCGCTGCAAAAACTTGTGTACTCTGATTTTAATTTGAACTCAGTCTGTAATAACTTTGTACCCTATGTTTGTAATTTAATCTGTGGAATGTTGTAATCTCTTGAACTCACCTTCGTGTGGGCCTGCTGCTGTTACGATCTAGTTAAGTACGTGGTTTAATCGGGTTTAATCCGACGGCCCTCCAGCTTATTCCGGATTAAGTGCCTGACTACGTGGTTAGTGGTCTGAGGGTACTTAACTTGGAATAATTTCGGAGTGGAACCGCCACAGCTGGCATCAGAGCCGAAACAGCGCACCGGAGAGAGCAACAGACCTTTAATAAACAATTTTTGAATAAAATTTGCCAACTCGTGCTTCCGACGCGTTTTGCGAAGGAAGGTTATCTTAGGACCGCTAAGGATGTTACCTAGAACGTGAAGCCTATGTGGGATAAGGGATCACGATATGATAGGTGGCAAATAGTATATTATACTGACTTCCAGCACATTTCATTCTGTCATTTACTTTACACAATGGTGGGCGCAAGGTACGGCGATTGCTGTAACGTACCACGGCACTATATGAAAATATAGTGGCGGCACATAGTCAATACGCTGTGATGGCGTATGAAACTAGAATAGGATGGTGGGCGCAAGGTACGGCGATTGCTGTAGCGTACCACGGCATCATATGCAAATATGATGGCGGCACAAAGTCAATACGCTATTTCAATAGCGTATGAAACTGTCAATATGTTGCTTTGGTGACATATGAACATTGCCCGTTCAATGTTAAACGTTCGGGTGCCACCTCTATAGTGGGTGGTAATGAATGGAGACGCTTTCGTGAGTGCTGGCACGAAAGGTTGATTATACATGCTCTGGAATGGAATTTTCTGCAGGTATACTAACCGCGATTTCGTACGTTGAAACGGATAGAGAATTCCGACTAGTTACTATAAGGAGAGACGAATATTGCCTAGCCACCGGCACTAACTTCGTAAGCCAAAGGTTATTGGCACGTGTGTTTGTGAGATCGAATAGGCCGCTCATGCATTTCATCTCACTGAATTAATCTCAAAATTAATTCTTGACCATATTGAACCGCCGTCAAAGAAATTGAAATCAAAATCTAAAATTCCTGCTGAGAACAGCCTGTTTGCACCTTCAATTCGAAACTGAAAACTTGGTCAAATGAAAAAGTGTTCAACATGAAAGTTGTCATAAATGTTATAAAGAACATGCTGGAGAAATTTCAACGAAAATGGGTCGGTAAAACTGGAGTTATGCTAAAAATGGTAACCCCCTGTCTGCTGGGAATTTCTGGGGACAGTAAGGTAAAAATTGAATTTTTACCCCATCTTAACGACAGTATCTGCCCAAACCTCCAACATGAAACTTGTTAGGAATTACTTAAACCATGTTCTGGCCAAAGTTGAGAATTTTGAGCTTACAGATTTCGAGTTTTGTAATTTTTACCACCCTACACAGAATCTGTTTTGGCGCTAACCGGTTCTCACCATGCCCCTTTTTCTTTTGGTTCAGATGGCCTCCAACGCTGACTTGGCTAGCTACCCTAACGACGTGTCTTTCTCTGATTGCTTGGGATGGGAAGGCTTCCCTAGCATCTTGTGGTCGGTTCTACAGGCACTTGGCTACCCTACACCGCCACAGTATGAGAGAATCCTCATCCGAGACCGTGGTATGACTCGTTCCCGTGTGCGTTTGGTGGTACACCGTCACCCGCCGTGTCCTAGTTCCCCCACCTGGACGGTGGAAGTTCATGGACACCACATGGAGACGACTTGTGAGCTAGCTGCCTTGAATGGCATCAGTTCTTTTTGTGCTCAGAACCAGAGCTTGGTAGAGCACCAGTTGCTTGGGCTGTTCCCACCAACTCAGCCGGATGATCCCCACTGGATGAGGCGCTACCTTAGCTCTCCTTTGAGGATGGCGGAGAAGAAGAGGAAGGCTCCCGCTGGACCGTCTGGCTCGCAGCCCCAGAGGTTCCGCCTGGTTCCCCCGGCTGCACCGCAGGGACAGTCCAGGGCACCTCAGGGAGGTGGATGGGTTGCTAGGCCGCCACAGCTTAACGCGCCTCGTTTCCCTCCACCGCCGCAGCAGCAAGCACCCAGGCAGAATGCACCGCAGCCAGCTCGTCCTGGAGCCGGCTATCAATGCTTCAAGTGTGGAAGCAAAGATCACTTTATCAAGGATTGCCCTCAGAACAGACAGCAGAACCAGCGCCCTGGAAATCAACAAGGCAAGGGCAAGCAGCAGCAGCAGCGTGTGCAAGTTCGCCAAGGACGGCTCAACTACACCAACTTGGCCGACCTGCCCGAGGGAGCCCCAGACATGACTGGTACTTTCCCTATCTGCACTCAACCTGCTGTGATATTGTTTGATTCCGGGGCAACACATAGTTTTATAAGCACAAGATTTCATGTGAAATGCGGATTAAAATCGTACCATACCAAATCATCTTATGTGATATCAACTGCGGGAGGTAAACTTTCATCCAACCAAGTCACCCACAAGGTTCCAATCAGGCTGGGAAGTAAAACATTTCCTACTGATTTGATTCTGCTTGGAATGGAAGGAATTGACATTGTGTTGGGAGCCAATTGGATGACTCAACATAAGGCTGTCCTAGATGTTGCGGAAAGAGTTGTTGAGATAAACTCGCCTACGCATGGCCCGAGTGTGCTATATCTGCCACAACGGACTTGCGTCGATGCGTGTGCTT
This sequence comes from Digitaria exilis, assembly GCA_015342445.1. Lineage (NCBI taxonomy): Eukaryota > Viridiplantae > Streptophyta > Magnoliopsida > Poales > Poaceae > Digitaria > Digitaria exilis. Next base: position 7,196 of record JACEFO010002622.1, on the reverse strand, counting down.
ACACAATGGTAGAAACCCAACTAAAGGACATTCCGGTGGTATGTGAGTATGCCGATGTATTTCCGGATGACTTACCTGGGATGCCGCCGGATAGAGACATTGAATTCGTGATTGAACTTCAACCTGGCACAGCACCTATATCAAAGAGACCATATAGAATGCCGCCCAATGAATTGGCTGAATTAAAAATTCAACTCCAAGAATTGCTAGATAAGGGTTTCATTCGTCCAAGTGTATCACCTTGGGGATGTCCCGCTATCTTTGTGAAAAAGAAGGATCATTCCTTGAGGTTGTGTATTGATTACCGGTCTCTCAATGCGGTAACCATCAAGAACAAGTATCCGCTTCCCCGTATTGACATCTTGTTTGACCAATTAGCTGGCGCCAGAGTATTCTCCAAGATTGACCTACGCTCTGGCTATCATCAAATCAAAATCAGGCCTTGTGACATTCCGAAGACTGCCTTTTCCACACGTTATGGACTTTATGAATTCTTGGTTATGTCTTTTGGACTCACCAACGCCCCAGCCTATTTCATGTACCTCATGAACTCGGTCTTCATGTCTGAACTAGACAAGTTTGTGGTGGTTTTCATTGACGACATTCTTATATATTCTAAGAATGAGGAAGAGCATGCTGAGCACCTTCGCATTGTTCTTCAAAGGCTGAGAGATCATCAACTCTACGCCAAATTCTCCAAGTGTGAATTCTGGTTTGGGAGTGTGAAGTTTTTGGGCCACACGATTTCCAAAGATGGTATATCCGTAGATCCATCCAAAGTACAAGAGGTACTAGATTGGCAGCCACCTACTTCCGTCACGAGATTCGGAGTTTTCTGGGATTAGCCGGCTACTACCGTCGCTTTATTCCGGACTTCTCTCGAATTGCGAAGCCTATGACCGAACTTTTGAAGAAGGGAGTTAAATTTGAGTGGAATGACAAATGTGAGGAAGCTTTCCACACTTTGCGAAGACTATTGACTTCAGCCCCAGTTTTGGCTCAGCCCGATTGCACCAAGCCGTATGATGTTTATTGTGATGCATCAGGCACCGGTCTTGGTTGTGTTCTCATGCAAGAGAACCGGGTCATCGCTTATGCTTCGCGAGCACTCCGACCTCATGAGCAAAACTACCCCACGCACGATCTTGAGTTAGCAGCGGTCATTCATGCTCTCAAGATGTGGAGACACTATTTGATGGGTGTTCCCTGCAACATATACACAGACCACAAGAGCCTTAAATATGTCTTCACTCAGGCACATCTGAATATGAGACAGCGAAGATGGTTGGAGTTAGCAAAGGACTATGATCTCAGTGTACACTATCACCCCGGGAAGGCTAATGTAGTTGCGGATGCACTAAGCCGCAAGGCTCGTTGTCATTGTCTTTCCGTGGAGTCCTATGCCGACACCCTGTGTCACGAAATGGCAAAGCTCAATTTGGAGATTGTTCCACACGGGTACTTCAACCATATTGCAGTGGAACCAACCGTGCACGATCAGATTGTTGCAGCCCAATTAAATGATGCGGGCGTTAAAATCCTTAAAAGGAAATTGTCTAAGGAAAGGGTGAAAGAGAAGTACAAGTGTTTCCGGTTGGATGGGCAGGGAGTCCTATGGTTTGGACACCGCCTCATGGTGCCCAAAAACATGGAACTCCGGAGGAAGATTATGGATGAGGCTCATCTCTCCAAATTTTCTATTCATCCCGGCAGCACCAAAATGTATCAAGACTTGAAGCAAAACTTTTGGTGGACTCGAATGAAGCGAGAAATTGCCACATATGTGTCGGAATGTGACACCTGCCAGCGGGTTAAGGCCAGCCACTTGAAGGTAGCAGGCACGCTTCAACCTCTACCTATTCCCTCATGGAAGTGGGAAGATATAAGCATGGATTTTATTGTTGGACTTCCCAGAACCCCTCAGGGGCACGATTCTATTTGGGTAATTGTGGATCGCCTTACCAAAACCGCACACTTTATTCCAGTCAATACCACTTACACTGCCAAGAAGTATGCGGAGATTTATTTGGAGCGGATCGTTTGTCTACACGGGGTACCCAAGACGATAATTTCAGATCGTGGTGCTCTGTTCGTAGCACGCTTTTGGGAACAATTGCAAATGTCCCTAGGCACCAAACTGATCCGTAGTTCGGCATATCACCCACAGACCGATGGGCAGACGGAAAGGGTAAATCAAATACTTGAGGATATGCTTCGAGCCTGTGTTATTCATTATGGGAAGAATTGGGAGAAATGTTTATCTCTGGCCGAATTCTCCTATAACAACAGCTACCAAGCGAGTCTTAGAATGGCACCATTCGAAGCCTTGTATGGTAGAAGATGTCGGACCCCGTTGTGTTGGTCCCAGGCAGGCGAGAGGTACACTTATGGCCCTGACCTTGTGAAGGAAGCCGAAGAAAAGGTTAGGATCATTCGGGAGAATTTGAAGACCGCCCAGTCACGGCAAAAGAGCTACTTTGATCAGCGGCGGGAGCCACTTCAGTTCGAAGTCGGTGATCACGTATATCTTAAGGTCTCCCCGACCAAGGGTGTGCAAAGATTTGGACTCAAGGGCAAGCTTGCACCTCGTTATATCGGCCCGTATGAAATTACTCAGCAATGTGGGCCGGTAGCCTATCAAGTAAAGCTTCCCGAGAAACTTTCAGCGGTACACAATGTATTCCATGTTTCTCAACTCAAGAGGTGTCTTCGTGTCCCAACCGAAGTTGTTGAACAAGAGGAACTCTCGGTTGAACCGGATCTCTCTTATGATGAGCATCCCGTTAAGATCCTCGACGAGAAAGAGCGACAAACACGAAGGAAGGGAGTTAAAATGTACAAAGTTCAGTGGAGTCATCACTCCGAAGATGAAGCCACGTGGGAAACCGAGGACTATCTTAGGAAGAATTTCCCCGACATACTTTCCTAAGCCGAGGTATTTCTTTTCCCCTCTCTATCTCTAGGTTTAATCGAATCTCGGGACGAGATTCCTTTTAAGGGGGGTAGGCTGTGACATCTCTGATGTCAAAAGAATTAAAAAGTGCAATTAAAATCAATACAACAGGGAATTGGGTTGAAATTCAAAAATTCGTCAAAAATTCAATTATAATTCAAAAACAAGGGTTGTTTGGCACCCAACTAAAACTTAAACATCTCGGACAGCCCTTCGCGACAACCTCGCCACGGCGTTCGCGCCGATCGGTGACCCTCGAGCGGGAATGTCCGTCACGATCGAGGTTAGCCGTAAAAATCCGTCCCGATCGAGCTATGACCGTGACGATCGAGCCTAGCCGGTAGTTTCCGTCACGATTCGAGGCTGCACGACAGGACCCTCGAGGCCCCGCCGTCCGTCGCGCTCGAGGCTCCGCAGCCAAGCTCGAGGGCTCACCCTCGAGCGACGTTCCGTCACCCTCGAGGCTCCGCAGCCAAGCTCGAGGACTCACCCTCGAGCGACGTTCCGTCACGCTCGAGGCTTCGCAGCCAAGCTCGAGGGGGGCACTCACCCTCGAGTGGCGTTTCCGACCATTCGAGGCTCGGCAAGCTCGAGCTTGCGGTTCAAGCTCGAAGCGCCGTAGCGCCTGGTCGAAGTGCCCGGTCCAAGCTCGGAAGTTGTGTCCCGCACCTCAAACTCCAACTTTTAATTTTACACGTTTCGAAGTTCAGCTCAAATTTTTGGAGAAAGTTCAAAAGGGGCAAAGAGCTCCACGGGGCTGCCAGCTCGCCCCTGGCGCGCTCTGCTCCGGCCGGAGTCCGGCCGCCACGTGGCCGGCGTGTGGCGGAGACCGCGTCGGGTCGGCCGAGCTGTGGCGGCAGCTAGCTTTTGTCCTCACGCGTTTGTCCAAGCCTTCCGTACCGTCACTTCGCGGGCGACGGCGCACTGCTGCCTCGCGCCGCGGAGCGCCATCATGGCAAGCTCGCTCGGCACTGGTCGCAGCCGCGCAGCGCCGCCCCGCAGTCGCGATGCTCGCTCGCTACGCGCCAAGGAGCACTGTGGAGGATCCCCAGCGATCACGCCACAATCTTCCTCGCCCAATCGTGTCGCGCGCGCTCTGTTCGAGCTCGCCGCGCCATCAATGGCGACCGCGACAGCCACCCACGCGCTCGCACGCTCCCGAGGCCGCACAGTGCCTCCCTTGCGTGCCCAAGCACTCCACCGCGCACTCCCACCCCTCCTCTCACTCGCTCACTTGGTCATTTCCACTTCCCCGCGCTCGCTCGGTCTTCTTCTCCTCGCGACGCGCAAGCCGAACCCAAGCTCTTCGCGAAATTCCTCGTCCACGCTCCACCATTCCCCAATCCATCCCGCACGGAGCTAGTCCACTCCACCAGCTCCAAAACCCCCAACTTTCCCCAAGCTATTGTCCCTTCTCCGGCGAGAATTTGCGATTTCCCCAAATCGCGAATTCCGGCCGTCGAAGCACCCGCACGTCGAGACCCTACTCCGAGCCGTCCCCGGCTTCTCGAGCACGCCATTAGCTTCCCCAAGCTCTTGCTGGTGCTCAAGGACCTCTCCCCCCTCCGCGAACGACCCCGAGCTCGCCGGCGTAGAAGCCGCGGCGGCCGCGCCGCCACCACCTCGTCGCCGGCGAAACTCCGTCGATCCCCGGCCTCCCAACCGTGCCCCAAACGACTCGTGGTAGCCCAAGGACCCTTTTTCCCCCCTTTCCCCGAGCCTAGTTCGCCGCCATTTGGCCGGCGTAACTCCGGCGAGCTCCCGAGGGACCCAAGTTCATCGTCTACCTTTTTTAGGGGGTCTCTGCGCAAAAGTGCCAGGGACTGTTCGCGAAGTTTGAAAGATCTAGGGTCTCTGCGTAAACAGATTCTTAAGTCTAGGTTTTGATTTTTCCCGAAACTTGTAAAATCGATTAAAAATCGTACAAAAATCGGAAAAATGCACAAAAATACTCCCTGGATTCGTGAGAGTCTAAATTACAATCTCTATTAGACATGTTTGTACTTTTGACGAACTGTTTTTGAATTAAAATTCAAACAAGGAAAATCTAAAGTTATGCACCATTTCAAATCCAGAGCTGCGCTAGGGTTGAGCTTTGGATATGTTGTGTATAGTGGCTTTGGACAGCTTGTGTCCAAAGAAGACCCAAAAATATGATGTTTAGCTCCTTTATGAATTAAAATAGGTTTTCTGTCTTTTGCAGTGCAGAAATCATTAAAAATAATATGTGCAGTGAAAAATCACCATTCTGCTCCTGAGAGCTTAAAACTTGTTAGAACACATGTTAAAAATGAAAAACTTAATTTTTGCTCTGTTTAGGATGGCAAATAATTAAATATGTGTTTTTTGGTTAGAAAATCATTGAGGATCACCCAAGGGTTATTTTGAGCCACCACTTGGCCAGAGCCCTCCTCATAACTTATGCTTAACTTTGGTAGGGAGATCTCCTGAAATGGTTGAATTTTCAATTTTATATGAATTAAATTCATTTCTGCTGGCAGCAACTTGTTAGATTTTTAATAAATTATGTGTAAGCTCGAAATTAGCTAAATTTTGGAGTGAGCTTAGCTCTTATACTCCAGTAGCTGCCATAAAGTTATAGATAAAAATGATGAACAGAAATGGAGAAACAAATGCGAAGTAATCTAGATGGAAATCGATTTATATAAAAGAATAAACCTTTTTGTAGTTAGATAGAATAAAATAAATGGAATCTGAAATTCCAGAACAGCCACCCTAAGTTATGCATATCATGTACAAGGCACTATCCCAGACGGCGACTACACCCTCATCCCCGCAGACGAGGAAGAAGCCCCGGAGCCCGGTGCCGGTGCAGACGTGAACAACCCGGAGGCTAACTCTCAGTCCGAGCAAGAAGGCAAGCCCCGGAGCATGACCTAACCTTTACCAAAATATGCACTTTGAATTCTCTATGTTTGTGCATTTACGTTCAAGGAGTTGATTGAATACCTTAGCTGCACATTTCCTAGTACCCATGACTTGCAATACTAGTATGAAAGGTTCGGTAGAGCATTGCTGTAGGTTCCGTTACAAGTCGAGTGATTTCCTGTCACTCGCGAGACATAGGAATTGTCGTCTTTACTTATGTTGGAATCATAGGATTGACGGGCGGGAGGATAGATGTAGATCTCCCGTCCGTGTTTGATAATTGGTTAAGGGTCGGAAGGTGTGGATACTAAGTCAAGTTTTTTGAACGTACCACATGCATGCCGGTATATGGGAGCCGGTAAGCCCGGTACCAGCTTGAAGCAGCTAGGGCCGATAGCCCATCTCTCCTTGGAAACTCTGTTTTCCCTTGCCGTACACTCGTGGATGTATGCGTGATGCTGTGAGTGAAGCAGTAACCTTCATCCTAAGGAAGTGGACCCGGTTCCGAATTGTGGATAGATGGGAAAGGTTGGGAATGCTTGTACCCTTTTATCTCAAGCAGAGTATTCCGTGTGTGTTGGGTTTTCCCTGGCCCAGGTAGCACAATTCCGGTTCGAACTGTCCGCTTCTCGCGGTTAATGAGACTGCTTGACGTCACGCACATCGAGTAATAAGTGGATTTGAGATTATGAATTGTTCTATGAATTAAATTGTATTGCTACACTTGTATGCTTAGAGAGGATGCTAATCTAGAATGGTTAAATTTATTAGAATATGGTGCTAAAACTTGAAAGCAAGGATCTACTTTTTAGTTTGCTTTTTGGCAAACAAACCCACCAGCCAAAAGCCTTTCATTCTTAGATGTCGGTGATGTAGTTTTCACCGAGGGTAGCCTTGCTGAGTATTAGTTACACTCAGCCTTGCTTGGGAGCTATTTTTTCAGGTTTGAATCTTGGATGTGGATGCTATGACTGGCCTGCCCAGGTTCACCTGGCTGGCACATCGAATGGGGTCCCGTCCCTCTGGCGAGGATCGGGAGGAGTAGCTTCGTGGCAGGCCTCATCACGGAGTTACTTGTTTCGTCGTTAGTTTAATTTACTTCCGCTGCAATGAACTTCCAAATTTCAGTTGTTGAACTTTTAATTTCCGCTGCAAAAACTTGTGTACTCTGATTTTAATTTGAACTCAGTCTGTAATAACTTTGTTCCTATGTTTGTAATTTATAATCTGTGGAATGTTGTAATCTCTTGAACTCACCTTCGTGTGGGCTGCTGCTGTTACGATCTAGTTAAGTACGTGGTTTAAATCGGGTTTAATCCGACGGCGCTTCCAGCTTATTTCGGATTAAGTGCCT
>JACEFO010002621.1:0-140339 GCA_015342445.1 Digitaria exilis | reverse complement strand
AGTTAGATAGAATAAAATAAATGGAATCTGAAATTCCAGAACAGCCACCCTAAGTTATGCATATCATGTACAAGGCACTATCCCAGACGGCGACTACACCCTCATCCCCGCAGACGAGGAAGAAGCCCCGGAGCCCGGTGCCGGTGCAGACGTGAACAACCCGGAGGCTAACTCTCAGTCCGAGCAAGAAGGCAAGCCCCGGAGCATGACCTAACCTTTACCAAAATATGCACTTGAATTCTCTATGTTTGTGCATTTACGTTCAAGGAGTTGATTGAATACCTTAGCTGCACATTTCCTAGTACCCATGACTTGCAATACTAGTATGAAAGGTTCGGTAGAGCATTGCTGTAGGTTCGTTACAAGTCGAGTGATTTCCTGTCACTCGCGAGACATAGGAATTGTTCGTCTTTACTTATGTTGGAATCATAAGGATTGACGGGCGGGAGGATAGATGTAGATCTCCCGTCCGTGTTTGATAATTGGTTAAGGTCGGAAGGTGTGGATACTAAGTCAAGTTTTTGAACGTACCACATGCATGCCGGTATATGGGAGCCGGTAAGCCCGGTACCAGCTTGAAGCAGCTAGGGCCGATAGCCATCTCTCCTTGGAAACTCTGTTTTCCCTTGCCGTACACTCGTGGATGTATGCGTGATGCTGTGAGTGAAGCAGTAAACCTTCATCCTAAGGAAGTGGACCCGGTTCCGAATTGTGGATAGATGGGAAAGGTTGGGAAATGCTTGTACCTTTTATCTCAAGCAGAGTATCCGTGTGTGTTGGGTTTTCCCTGGCCAGGTAGCACAAATTCGGTTCGAACTGTCCGCTTCTCGCGGTTAATGAGACTGCTTGACCGTCACGTCACATCGAGTAATAAGTGGAATTTGAGATTATGAATTTGTTCTATGAATTAAATTGTATTGCTCCACTTGTATGCTTAGAGAGGATGCTAATCTAGAATGGTTAAACTTATTAGAATACGGTGCTAAAACTTGAAAGCAAGGATCTACCTTTAGTCGCTTTTTGGCAAACAAACCCACCAGCCAAAAGCCTTTCATTGTCTAGATGTCGGTGATGTAGTTTTCACCCGACGGGTAAGCCTTGCTGAGTATTAGTATACTCAGCCTTGCTTGTGGCATTATTTTTCAGGTATAATCTTGGATGTGGATGCTATGACTTGGCCTGCCCAGGTTCCACCTGGCTGGCACATCGAATGGGTCCCGTCCTCTGGCGAGGATCGGGAGGAGTAGCTTCGTGGCAGGCCTCATCACGGAGTTACTTGTTTCGTCGTTAGTTTATTTACTTCCGCTGCAATGAACTCTAATTTCAGTTATGTTGAACTTTAGATTCCGCTGCAAGACTTGTGTACTCTGATTTTAAAATTTGCACTCGGTTTGTAATAACTACTTCTCTATGTGTGTAAGTTAATTTGTGGAATGTTGTAATCTCTGGAACTCACCTTCGTGTGGGCCTGCTGCTGTTACGATCTAGTTAAGTACGTGGTTTAATCGGGTTTAATCCGACGGCGCTCCAGCTTATTCCGGATTAAGTGCCTGACTACGTGATTAGTGGTCTGAGGGTACTTAACTTGGAATAATTTCGGAGTGGAACCGCCACACTAAACATCAGAGGTATGCTGCTCAAAGAGAGTTTTCAATTTAAAGTCCTTCCTCCTTTTATTTTGGGAGTAAAAATCTTATTTTAACTTAAAGTTAAAACATGGACACATACATGGAGGTTAAAAGCTTATTTATTTTATATGCTCAACTTTTAATTATGTAGTTAACAACTTGACATATATTAAATATTAATTAATTTACATCCTTTGTATTTTATGAAAGCTCATATTGTGAACAAAATCTCATTTTATTATTAAAACCTCAAGATTGCCACATGTAGGCCATGATTAGATCTACAAGCTTTATTAGTCCAAGTGTTTAACCCTAACATTAAATCATTAACAATTATTTTACTAAAGAACATCAGGAGCACTCTAAATATTATTCTATTTATAGCCCAAGGTGAGCTCCTTTAAAAAGGGTGTGTGACCGTGTGTTTTTCATCCCATGTTTAAGTTGGTCTTTCAAACTTGATTTTCTATGTTTGGTAGATTAAGCATCTGAGTTATACATAACTCACCAAGGTTGCAAATGACATTTTTAGATACACAACTTTCATTTGAGAAAGTGGTTTGGTTTTATAATTAGAAAATACTTTCCCAAACCTTTCATATTGATCAGACGTTTGTGATGTGCACAACTCTTATTTAAAACTTTAAATTAGAACCTTGCCTTCTGAAGGTCATTAATATCGTTAGTTGGAATTATTTCATGTGTTGACTTCACATGAGCCATTAGTCCTTTAAGACCTTTAGGGGCATAGAAGCATTACTTAATTTGCCGTTCAATCCTGATTTCTTTTTAGGAAATTTTTATGCGTCGTCTCGAGAGTATGTATTTAGAGTTTTGTCGTGCAACTTGTAAGAGGAGATGTTTAGATTTGTACTAGAAAAGTTTTTGTTGGGTTCAATTTCAAGAACCAAAGCACGAGTACAAACTTAACAATCCTCATGTATAATTCTCATTCCTACTAGTGATTTAGTTTTAGGGTCTATAGTTCCTTAGTTTGTTTAACCACTCTCACTTATATGCTTTAAACACCAGGGGTGTCACAACGGCATCATATGCAAATATGATGGCGGCACAAAGTCAATACGCTATTTCAATAGCGTATGAAACTGTCAATATGTTGCTTTGGTGACATATGAACATTGCCCGTTCAATGTTAAACGTTCGGGTGCCACCTCTATAGTGGGTGGTAATGAATGGAGACGCTTTCGTGAGTGCTGGCACGAAAGGTTGATTATACATGCTCTGGAATGGAATTTTCTGCAGGTACACTAACCGCGATTCCGTATGGCTCAACGGTTAGAAAAGTTCGGCTAGTTAATATAGGGAGAGACGGATATTGCCTAGCCACCGGCACTAACTTCGTAAGCCAAAAGTTTATTGGCATGTGTGTTGGCGAGAACGAATAGGCCGCTCATGCATTGCATCTCGCTGAATTAATATCGACTTTTAACACATGACCAAATTGAACCGCCGTCAAAGAAATTGAAATCACAACCCAAAAATCCTGCTGAGAACAATCTGTTTGCACCCTTAATTCGAAACTGAAAACGTTGTCAAACGAAAAAGTGTTCAACACGAAAGTTGTCATAAATATTATCAAGTAAATGCTGGAGAAATTTCAACGAAAATGGTTCAGTAAAATTGGAGTTATGCTAAAAATGGTAACCCCCTGTCTGCTGGAAATTTCTGGGGACAGTGAGATAAAAATTTAATTTTTACACCATCTTAACGACAGTTTCTGCTCAAACCTCCATCATGAAACTTGTTAGGAATTACTTAAAAAATGTTCTGGCCAAATTTGGGAATTTTTGAGCCTGTAGATTTCTAGTTTTGTAATTTTTACCACCCTGCACAGAATCTGTTCTTATTCTTTGGCGCTACCCGGTGCTCACCCTTGCCCCTTTTTCCTTTTGGTTCAGATGGACGCCCTCGCTGACCTGGCTAGCTACCCCAACGACGTGTCTTTCTCTGATTGCTTGGGATGGGAAGGCTTCCCTAGCATCTTGTGGTCGGTTCTACAGGCACTTGGCTACCCTACACCGCCACAATATGAGAGAATCCTCATCTGAGACCGTGGTGTGACTCGTTCCCGTGTGCGTTTGGTGGTACACCGTCACCCGCCGTGTCCTAGTTCCCCCACCTGGACGGTGGAAGTTCATGGACACCACATGGAGACGACTTGTGAGCTAGCTGCCTTGAATGGCATCAGTTCTTTTTGTGCTCAGAACCAGAGCTTGGTAGAGCACCAGTTGCTTGGGCTGTTTCCACCAACTCAGCCGGATGATCCCCACTGGATGAGGCGCTACCTTAGCTCTCCTTTGAGGATGGCGGAGAACCCCGTCGCAGCAGCCGCTTTGATGATGAGGTGGATACGGGCGTATCACCGTTTGCAGGCACTTCTTGGACGGTCGCAGAGCGAGATGCTCAACATTGCTATGGACATGTCCGCTCGCGCCCGTGACATAGGGGTTGAGAGGACCTCTTTGTCCATTGAGGTGACCACTAGAGATGCCATGATTGCTGACTTGGAGAGGCAATTGAATGACCTCCAGATTGCACACAACAACACCCAGAATGAGTTAGCACAAACTAGAGATGAGCTTGAGGAGGTACATGGTACCTTGGAGCATGCAAATGCTATGCTTGCCGCCCATGACGCTCAACACCTTCTTGGGCAAGAAGGAGGGAATGGTGAAGGAGAGGCCCCCGATTCCGACATAGACACCGAGGATGACATGCCGTCCCTTCCAGCTCCACCTTCACCTATGGGCAGCGAGGCTACCGCTAACAACTTGGATGATTTTTAGAGTGGTAGTAGCAAGTTTACTCCTCCGCTAGGCCTAGATTTTGGCTTCATGTTATAATAGGCTAGATGGAGTTGAGCTTCTCCTTTTATCTTTTGGTGGCAATGTAAATTAATGGTGTGGTTGTGGTGTAAAACTTGGTGATGTTGTTACAGTTGTGTTGAAAACATTCTGCAGCTAACCTTGTTTTAGTCATTGATGGGTTTTCCATTCATTTCTGGGCTGTGATGTGAACTACAAAGTTGTTTGGAATTTGTCAAACCAAATGATCACCAAATTGCAACCCCATTGGTGAAGCGAAATAAAAATGGCAACCAAAACACTATAGCTCGGCCTGCTGAAAAACAGCAAATGCAGAGAGCTAAAGATTGAATTTTTCGGCTTAGTTCCAGTCCGAATTTGATTCCGAGCCCAACATGAAAGTTGTAGAGCATAAAATTTCCGAGCTACTGACCGAATGGGAGCATTTGACTTGTTTCCTGTTGGGAGATGATTTTTCTTCCGAACTGCGTGCTGACTTGCCATTCTGCGCAGTACACTTTAATATATTGTCACGTTCTATCTTGTCATTCATTATGCAAGCTTATGGAATGTGGCTAATACAAGTACCTGCTGCAGATGGCAATCACCCGCAGCGGTCACGACGCTAGTGGCTCCAACGCTAACCAGCAGGGGCCAGAGGGCCAGCAACAGCCACCGCCACCTCCTCCTCCGCAGCAACCTCCGACGTGGCAGCAGCTATATGCCACGCAAACGGAGATTCTCCGGAACCTGCAGCATCAGCAACAGATGATGCAGCAGCAGATGCTTCAGCAGGGAGGTCAACGGGCCCCTCAGCCTCAGGTGGCCAGATACGAGGATTTTCTAGCAACGCACCCGCCGATTTTCTCTCGAGCTGATGAGCCTTTGGAGGCCGACGCCTGGATTCGAGCCATCGAGTCCAAGTTCACCATCCTGGTGACGCCTTGCACCTCCAACCGCAAGGTCGTGTTCGCGGCGCAGCAGCTCTGCGGCCCAGCTCTCCTATGGTGGGAGAACTACCTGGCCCTGCAGCAGGAGGGTCATGTAGTTGAGTGGGATGAGTTCAAGGCTGCATTCAAGGCTCATCACATTCCGGCCGGTCTAGTAGAGCGAAAGCTGAATGAGTTTTTGGCGCTGACCCAGGGTACCCGTACAGTGCTCCAGTACGCCCAGGCCTTCAATGGTCTGTGCCCTTATGCGGGTCATCACGTTGACTCGGACGAGAAGAAGCTAGAGAGGTTCCGACGTGGCCTTAACACCAAGTTAAAGGCACAGTTGGCCACCACCTGTGCTGCCTCGTACGGCGATCTCGTGAACCTTGCCATCGCCCAGGAAGACGCCAATGTGGTGCACAAGGCGGAGAAGAAGAGGAAGACTCCCGCTGGACCGTCGAGCGCGCAGCCACAGAGGTTCCGCTTGGTTCCCCCGGCTGCACCGCAGGGACAGTCCAGGGCACCTCAGGGAGGTGGATGGGTTGCTAGGCCGCCACAGCCTAACGCGCCTCGTTTCCCTCCACCGCCGCCGCAGCAGCAAGCACCAAGGCAAAATGCACAGCAGCCAGCTCGCCCAGGAGCCGGCTATCAGTGTTTCAAGTGTGGAAGTAAAGATCACTTTATCAAGGATTGCCCGTAGAACAAGCAGCAAAACCAACGCTCGGGAACTCAGCAAGGCAAGGGCAAGCAGCAGCAGCGTGTGCAAGTCCGGCAAGGACGGCTCAACTACACCACGTTGGTCGACCTACCCGAGGGAGCCCCAGACATGACTGGTACTTTCCCTATCTGCACTCAACCTGCTGTGATATTGTTTGATTCCGGGGCAACACATAGTTTTATAAGCACAAGATTTCATGTGAAATGCGGATTAAAATCGTACCATACCAAATCATCTTATGTGATATCGACTGCGGGAGGTAAAATTGCATCCAACCAAGTCACCCACAAGGTTCCGATCAGGCTGGGAAGTAAAACATTTCCTACTGATTTGATTCTGCTGGGAATGGAAGGAATTGACATTGTGTTAGGAGCCAATTGGATGACTCAACATAAGGTTGTCCTAGATGTTGCGGAACGAGTTGTTGAGATAAACTCGCCTACGCATGGCCCGAGTGTGCTATATCTGCCACAACGGACTTGCGTCGATGCGTATGCTTATGCAATGGTAGAAACTCAACTAAAGGACATTCCGGTGGTATGTGAGTATGCCGATGTATTTCCGGATGACTTACCTGGGATGCCGCCGGATAGAGATATTGAATTCGTGATTGAACTTCAACCTGGCACAGCACCTATATCAAAGAGACCATATAGAATGCCGCCCAATGAATTGGCTGAATTAAAAATTCAACTCCAAGAATTGCTAGATAAGGGTTTCATTCGTCCAAGTGTATCACCTTGGGGATGTCCCGCTATCTTTGTGAAGAAGAAGGACCATTCCTTGAGGTTGTGTATTGATTACCGGCCTCTCAATGCGGTAACTATTAAGAACAAGTATCCGCTCCCCCGTATTGACATCTTGTTTGACCAACTAGCTGGCGCCAGAGTGTTCTCCAAGATTGACCTTCGCTCTGGCTATCACCAAATCAAAATCAGGCCTTGTGACATTCCAAAGACTGCCTTTACCACACGTTATGGACTTTATGAATTCTTGGTTATGTCTTTTGGACTCACCAATGCCCCGGCCTACTTCATGTACCTCATGAATTCGGTCTTCATGTCAGAGCTAGACAAGTTTGTGGTGGTTTTCATTGACGACATTCTTATATATTCTAAGAATGAGGAAGAGCATGCTGAGCACCTTCGCATTGTTCTTCAAAGATTGAGAGATCACCAGCTCTACGCCAAGTTCTCCAAGTGTGAATTCTGGCTAGAGAGCGTGAAGTTCTTAGGTCACACGGTTCCAAGGATGGTATATCCGTGGATCCAACCAAAGTGCAAGAGGTGTTGGATTGGCAACCACCTACTTCTGTCCACGAGATTCGGAGTTTTCTGGGTTTAGCCGGTTATTACCGCCGTTTCATTCCGGACTTCTCTCGGATTGCGAAGCCCATGACCGAACTCTTAAAGAAGGGAGTCAAATTCGAGTGGAATGACAAATGTGATGAAGCTTTCCACACCTTGCGAAGACATCTGACTTCAGCCCCAGTTTTGGCTCAGCCCGATTGCACCAAGCCTTATGATGTCTATTGCGATGCATCAGGCACCGGTCTTGGCTGTGTTCTCATGCAAGAGAACCGAGTCATTTCTTACGCTTCTCGAGCACTTCGACCTCATGAGCAAAACTACCCCACGCATGATCTTGAGTTAGCAACGGTTATTCATGCTCTCAAGATGTGGAGACACTATTTGATGGGTGTTCCCTGCAACATATACACAGACCACAAGAGCCTCAAATATGTCTTCACTCAGGCACATCTGAACATGAGAAAACGAAGATGGTTGGAGTTAGCAAAGGACTATGACCTTAGTGTGCATTATCACCCCGGGAAGGCTAATGTAGTTGCGGATGCACTAAGCCGCAAGGCTCGTTGTCATTGTCTTTCCGTGGAGTCCTACGCTGACACCCTGTGTCATGAAATGGCAAAGCTCAATTTGGAGATTGTTCCACACGGGTACTACAGCCATATTGCAGTGGAACCAACCTTGCACGATCAGATTGTTGTAGCCCAATTAAATGACGCGAGCATTAAAATCCTTAAAAGGAAATTGTCTAAGGAGAAGGTGAAAGAGAAGTACAAGTGTTTCCGGCTAGATGGGCAGGGAGTAATGTGGTTTGGGCATCGCCTCGTGGTGCCTAAAAACACGGAACTCCGGAGGAAGATTATGGATGAGGCACATCTCTCTAAATTTTCTATCCATCCCGGCAGCACCAAAATGTACCAAGATTTGAAACAAAACTTTTGGTGGACTCGGATGAAGCGAGAAATTGCCACATATGTGTCGGAATGTGACACCTGCCAGCGGGTTAAGGCCAGCCACTTGAAGGTAGCAGGCACGCTTCAACCTCTACCTATTCCCTCATGGAAGTGGGAAGACATAAACATGGATTTTATTGTTGGACTTCCCAGAACCCCTCAGGGGCATGACTCCATTTGGGTAATTGTGGATCGCCTTACCAAGACCGCACATTTTCTTCCAGTCAATACCGCCTATACTGCTAAAAAGTACGCGGAGATTTATTTGGAGCGGATCGTTTGTCTACATGGGGTACCCAAGACGATAATTTCAGATCGTGGTGCTCCGTTCGTAGCACGCTTTTGGGAACAGTTGCAATTATCCCTAGGCACCAAACTGATCCGTAGTTCAGCATATCACCCACAGACCGATGGGCAGACGGAAAGGGTAAATCAAATACTTGAGGATATGCTTCGAGCTTGTGTTATTCATTATGGGAAGAATTGGGAGAAGTGTCTATCCCTGGCCGAATTCTCCTATAACAACAGCTACCAAGCAAGTCTTAAAATGGCACCTTTCGAAGCCTTGTATGGTAGAAGATGTCGGACCCCGTTGTGTTGGTCCCAGGCAGGCGAGAGATATACCTATGGCCCTGACCTTGTGAAGGAGGCAGAAGAAAAGGTTAGGATCATTCGGGAGAATTTGAAGACCGCCCACTCACGGCAAAAGAGCTACTTTGATCAGCGGCGGAAGCCACTTCAGTTTGAAGTTGGCGATCACGTGTATCTTAAAGTCTCCCCGACCAAGGGTGTGCAAAGATTTGGACTAAAAGGAAAGCTTGCACCTCGTTATATCGGCCCGTATGAAATCACTCAACAATGTGGGCCGGTAGCCTATCAAGTGAAGCTTCCCGAGAAGCTTTCAGCCGTACACGATGTATTCCATGTTTCCCAACTCAAGAGGTGTCTACGCGTTCCGACCGAGGTCGTTGAACAAGAGGAACTCTCGGTTGAACCGGATCTCTCCTATGACGAGCATCCCGTTAAAATCCTCGACGAGAAAGAGAGACAAACACGAAGGAAAGGAGTAAAAATGTACAAAATTATGTGGAGTCATCACTCTGAAGATGAAGACACATGGGAAACCGAAGACTATCTAAAGAAGAACTACCCCGACATCCTTTCTTAGACCAAGGTACCTTTTCCCACCTTGTTCCAAAGGGTAATCGAATCTCGGGGCGAGATTCTTTTTAAGGGGGGTAGGCTGTGACATCCCTGATGTAAAAAAAATATTGAAAGTACTTTTAAAACAGGTTAAAAGGGGAAAAAGTGGTGTTGGAACTCAAAATTCATCAAAATTCAAATTTAACTTTAAAAGCAAAGGACCTTGGGCACCCAACTGAAATCTCAAGACTTGGGTGCTGAACTTAAAAATCTCGGACCAAAGTAGTTGTCATCACCTACACCTACAGCCCTTCGCGACAACCTCGCCACGGCGTTCGTTCCGCTCGATGACCCTCGAGCGGGGATGTCCGTCACGATCGAGCTTAGCCCGTATATCCGTCACGATCGAGCTTAGCCCGGATGTCCGTCACGATCGAGCTTAGCCCGGATGTCCGTCACGATCGAGCTATGTCCGTGACGATCGAGCCTAGCCAGTAGTTTCAGTCACGATTCGAGGCCGCACGATAGGACCCTCGAGGCCCCGCAGTCCGTCACACTCGAGGTTCCGCAGCCAAGCTCGAGGGGGCACTTACCCTCGAGCGACGTTCCGTCACGCTCGAGGTTCCGCAGCCAAGCTCGAGGGGGCACTTACCCTCGAGCGACGTTCCGGCACGCTCGAGGCTCCACAGCCAAGCTCGAGGGGGGCACTTACCCTCGAGCGACGTTCCGTCACGCTCGAGGCTTCGCAGCCAAGCTCGAGGGGGGCACTCACCCTCGAGTGGCGTTTCCGACCATTCGAGGCTCGGCAATCTCGAGCTCGCGGTTCAAGCTCGAAGCGCCGTAGCGCCTGGTCGAAGTGCCTGGTCCAAGCTCGAAAGTTGTGTCCCACACCTCAGACCCCAACTTTTAATTTTACCCGTTTCGAAGTTCAGTTCGAATTTTTGGAGAAAATTCGAATTTGAAATCGGAGCTCCACGGGCATGCTACAGTGCCCCTGGCGCGCGCTGCACTGGCCGGAGCTCGGCCGCCACGTGGCCGGCGAGCGGCGCAGGCGGCGCTGAGCTGGCCAAGCCGCGGCGGACGCTGGCGCTTGTCGCCTAGCTCTTGTCCGGCTACTCCCGAGCCATCACTTCGCCGCCGTCGCCTCGCCTCGCGCCGCGGAGCGCCATCATACGGTCGCGCGCCGCCGTGGCCGCACGCGCGCTCGCGCCGCGCCGAGCGCACTGCAGGCGGTAGAGTCCGTTCGCGTCGCGCCAAAGCCTCTGCTGAGGATCTCCACTTCATCACGCGATGATCTTTGACGCCCAACCGCGCGTGTGCGCTCTGTTCGAGATCGCCGCGCCATCAATGGCGACAGCGACAGCCACCCGCGCGCTCGCACGCTCCCGAGGCCGCACTGTGCCACTCTCGCGTGCCCAAGCACTCCACCGCGCACTCCCACCCCTCCTCTCACTCGCTCACTTGGCCATTTCCACTTCCCCGCGCTCGCTCGATCTTCTTCTTCCTCGCGCCGCGCGAACCGAGCCGAGCTTCTCCGAGAAATTCACCCTCCACACTCCACCATTCCCAAGTTCGTCCCGCACGAAGCTAGCCCTCTACTCCAGCTCCAAATCCCCCCACTTTCCCCTAGCTATTGTCCTTTCTCCGGCGAGAATTTGAGATTTCCCTCAAATCACGAATTCCGGCCACCGGAGCACCCGCACGTCGAGACCCTACTCCGAGCCGTCCCCGAGGTCAACCGAGCACGCCATTGGCTTCCTCGAGCTCTACTGGTGCTCTAGGACCCCTCGAACCTTGGCGAACGACCCCGAGCTCACCGGCGTAGAAGCCGCGGCGGCCGCGCCGCCACCGCCTCGTCGCCGGTGCAACACCGACCACCCCCGGCCTCCAAACCGTCCCCAAACGACTCGTGGTGAGCCCAGGAAGCTTTTCCCCCACTTCCCCGAGCCTAGTTCGCCGCCGTTTGGCCGGCGCAACTCCGGCGAGAGCCGAGGGCCTTTCTTCATCGTCTTCGTTTGTCTAGGGGCCTCTGCACAAAAGTTCAGGGACTCGTTCGCGAAGTTTTGAAAGTTCTAGGGTTCCCTGCGAAAATAGATTCTTAAAACTAGATTTGTTTTTCCCGAATCTTGTAAAATCCATTAAAAATCGTACAAAAATCAGAAAAATGCACAAAAATACTCCCTGAATTCGTGAGAGTCTAAACTACAATCTCTATTAGACATGTTTATACTTTTGATGAACTGTTTTTGAATTAAAATTCAAACTATGAAAATTGAAAGTTGTGCACCATTTCAAATCCAGAGCTCCGCTAGGGTTGAGCTTTAGATATGTTGTGTGTAGTGACTTTGGACAGCTTGTGTCCAAAGGGGACCTAAAAATATGAACTGTAGCTCCAGTTATAAATTAAAATGTGTTTTCTGTATTTTTGCAGTGCAGAAATCTTTAAAAATAATCTGTGCGGTGAAAAATCACCATTTTGCTCCAGAGGACTAAAAACTTGTTATCACACCTGTGAAAAATAAAAAAACTTAATTTTTGCTCTGTTTAGGCTAGCAAATAAATAAATATGTGTTTTTGGATAGGAATTTATTGAGGACTACCCAAGGGTTATTTTGAGCCACCACTTGGCCAGAGCCCTCCTCATGCTTATGACTAGCTTTGGTAGGAAAATCTCCTGAACTAGATGAATTTTCGATTTTATAGGATTTAAATTCGATTCTGCTAGCAGCTGTTTGATATATTTTTAATGAATTATGTGTAGCTCAGAATTAGCTAAATTTTGGAGTGAGCTTAGCTCATATACTCCAGTAGCTGTCATAAAGTTTATAGATAAAAATGATGAGCAGAAAAGGAGAAACAAAAATGAGAAGTAATCTAGATGGAAATCGATTTTTATAAAAGAATAAACCTTTTTGTTGTTAGTTAGAATAAAATAAATGGAATCTGAAATTCCAGAACAGCCACCCTAAGTTTTGCATCTCATGTAGAAGGCGCCATCCCGGACGGCAACTACCACCTCATCCCCGCAGACGAGGAAGAAGTTCCGGAGCACGGTGCCCGCGAAGAAACGACCAACCCGGAGGCTAACCCCCAGTTTGAGCAAGAAGGCAAGCCCCGGAGCATAACCTAACCTTTACCAAATTATGCACTTTGAATTCTCTATGTTTGTGCATTTACGTTTCAAGGAATTGATTGAATACCTTAGCTGCACATTTCCTAGTACCTATGAATTGCAACACTAGTATGAAAGGATCGATAGGGCATTGCTTAGGTCCGTTACAAGTCGAGTGATTTCTTGTCACTCGCGAGACATAGGAGTTGCTTGTCTTTTCTTATGTTGGAATCATAAGGATTGACGAGCGGGATGATAGATGTAGATCTCCCGTCCGTGTATGATAATTGATTTAAGGTCGAAATGTGTGGTTGAGTGTGTCAAGTTTTTGAACGTACCACATGCATGCCGGTATATGGGAGCCGGTAAGCCCGGTACCAGATTGAAGCAGCTAGGGCCGATAGCCATCTCTCCTTGGAAACTTTGTTTTTCCCCTGCCGTACACTTGTGGATATATGCGTGAGACTGTGAGTGAAGCAGTAAACCTTTATCCTAAGGAAATGGACCCGGTTCCGAATTGTGGATCGATGGGAAAGGTTGGGAAATGCTTGTACCTTTTATAGCAAGCAGAGTATCCGTGTGTGTTGGGTTTCCCCTGGCCAGGTAGCAAAATTCGGTTCGAACTGTCCGCTTCTCGCGGTTAATGAGACTGCTTGACCGCCTGGCTACATTGAGTAACAAGTGGAACTATGAGAATGATGAACTTGTCGTATGAAATAAATTGTACTGCACCACTTGTATGATTAGACAGGATGCTAATCTAGAATGGTTAAATCTACTAGAATATGATGCTAAAACTTGAAAGCAAGGACCTACTCTTAGTTGCTTTTTGGCAAACAAACCCACCTGCCAAAAGCCTCTCATGGTCTAGATGTCGGTGATGTAGTTTTCACCCGACGGGTAAGCCTTGCTGAGTGTTAGTATACTCAGCCTTGCTTGTGGAATTAATTTACAGGTACACCGTTGGATGTCGATGCTTTGTCTTAGCCTGCCCAGGTTCCACCTGGCTGGCACATCGAATGGGTTCCGTCCTCTGCCGAGGATCGGGAGGAGTAGCTTCGTGGCAGGCTTCAGCACGGAGTTATTTGTATCGTCGTTAGATTGTTTTCTTCCGCTGCAATGAAACTTTTATTTCCGCTGCAATGAAACTTTAATTTTCGCTGCAAGACCTTGTACTCTGATTTAAATTTGAACTTGGTTTGTAATAACTTTGAGATTCTATTTGTGTAAGTTAATTTGTGGAATGTTGTAATCTCTGGAACTCACCTTCGTGTGGGCGTGCTGTTGTTTCGATCGAGAAAAGAACGTGGTTAATCGGGTTTAATCCGACGGCGCTCCAGCTTATTCCGGATTAAGTGCCTGACTACTCGTTTAGTGGTCCCGAGGTACTTAACTTGGAATAATTTCGGAGTGGGCAGCCACAAAATCTACTAGAAAATTATGCTAAAATATGAAAGCAAGGACCTACTCTTAGTTGCTTTTTGGCAAACAAACCCACCAGCCAAAAGCCTCTCATGTCTAGATGTCGGTGATGTAGTTTTCACCCGATGGGTAAGCCTTGCTGAGTATTAGTATACTCAGCCTTGCTTGTGGCATTTATTACAGGTACCATGTTGGATGTGGCAGTCGATGCTTTGACTTGGCCTACCCAGGTTCCCTCTGGATGGCACATCGAGTGAGTTCCGACCTCTGCCGAGGAACAGGAGGAGTAGCACCGTGGCAGGCTTCAGCATGGTGTTATTTGCATCGTCGTTAGATTATCTTCCGCTGCAATGAACCTTTTTAATTCCGCTGCAATGAACTTTATTTCCGCTGCAAGACTGTGATACTCTGATTTAAATTTCGAACTTGGTTTGTAATAACTCTATGTTACCCCTTTATGTATGTTAAATTTGTGGAATGTTGTAATCTCTGGAACTCACCTTCGTGTGGGCGTGCTGTTGTTTCGATCGGGAAAAGTACGTGGTTAAATCGGGTTTAATCCGACGGCGCTCCAGCTTATTCCGGATTAAGTGCCTGACTACTAGATTAGTGGTCCCGGGGTACTTAACTTGGAATAATTTCGGAGTGGTCCGCCACAGCAGAGTTGAGGCAGGTGCTCAAGGCCGAGGCAGAATCGAGGGAGGCTCTGCAGGTGTCTCACGAGGCGACCCAACGCGAGCTTGATGATCTGGAGCAGGCTGCGCTGGCTGCCTGCAACGAGATTGCTGGAGCCGACGCACAGTCCGGCAGCTCCCTCGCCAGTCACCTCCGAGCACTTGGGGGCATGTCACCTCGCGCGTGAAGGATGCCCTACTGGTGGGTATCCGGAAGGCGCTCGGAGTGGTGACGACCCACTACCAAGCGGATCTCTCAAAGCTCGCCGCCGGGTATGTTGTCACCGATGACCTTAACGACGAGGGGGCGATGGCCGCCA
The DNA here is from genome assembly GCA_015342445.1 of Digitaria exilis. Lineage (NCBI taxonomy): Eukaryota > Viridiplantae > Streptophyta > Magnoliopsida > Poales > Poaceae > Digitaria > Digitaria exilis. Next base: position 125,305 of record JACEFO010002621.1, on the reverse strand, counting down.
TCGACGAGGCCGATGCCGCCACGGATGAGAAGGCACGGGTGTTGGCCGACTGCTTTGAGAGCGTCCTCTTCCCCAGCGAGGATGATGGCAGCTGGGACGACTTGGGTAGTGGGAGCGGCCCCTGAAAGATCTCAGGCCATCGAGCCCGAGTGTAAATAATAGTTTAGAGATTTTACTTCTCTTGTTTGCTATGAACAATTTCGTTTGATCATGAACATCGTTTTTGGTTTGCCCTTCGGGTTTCGTCTCGCGGACACCTCACAAGTGCTGGCTTTAGGATCGTTCGCGGAAAGCCTAGGTGTTGGGGGACTTTAGTGGTTCTGTATCCCTTCCGAGGGAGTAGGTACGCGTTTCGTGCCTCCTGCCATAGCCGTTCGTGCGCCTAGCGCCATCCTCCAGAGGTAGCCGCGGAAAGAAAGAGCAAATGTTTTTCTGCAGAAATAATCAAAAAAGTGATAAGACTTTTTCGGGGGTTCGTCTCCGTTGTAGCCCCTGAGGGAGGGATGGTCCTAGCAAGGGTAGGATCGTCCCTCGCTCAGGTCGAGGATGGACTTGTTGTCCGTTAGACTCATGCACCATTTTCGGGGGCTGAAGTCAACGCTTAAAAAATTTGTACAATCGAAAATATTTACAAAGAGGTCTAAGGGCTCGAAGGCCTCTCTAAGGGTAGAAGCGACGTAGCTGTTGTATGTTCCAAGATTTTGCTAGGATCTGCCCTTCTTCGTTCGCGAGCTTGTATGTTCCGGGCTTGAGCACTTCGGTGACAATGTACGACCCCTCCCATGGAGGTGTGAGCTTGTGCCGCCCTCTGTTGTCCTGCCGAAGCCTCAGCACAAGGTCACCCATGCTGAGGTCTCGACGTCGGACCTTTCGGGCTTGGTGTCATCGAAGGCTCTGCTGGTACCTCACGGAATGGAGCAGGGCCACATCCCGTGCTTCATCGACTTGGTCTAGCGAGTCATCTCCTGCTTGCTGATTTTGCCGCTCTTGATACGCCTTGAGTCTGGGGGACCCATACTCCAGATCCGTGGGGAGGATAGCCTCTGCCCCATAGACGAGGAATTAAGGGGTGAACCCTGTCACCCTGCTCGGGGTTGTCCTCAGGCTCCAGATTACGGAGGGCAATTCTTGTACCCATTTACGCCCGAACTTCATCAACTTGTTGTGGATTCTTGGCTTGAGGCCTTGCAAAATCATGCCATTGGCACTGTTGACGACCAAAAGTGGCTTAAAGCCGATCAGGCTGGGACAGCCGGTCTAGACCGTACACGTGGTTAGACCGGCTGGCCCTGTAGCCGATTTGGCAATGTGCCAGGCGGTTTAACCGCCTGTCCCCGAGTCCGAGTAGAATCAGGTTTTTTCACGTTTTTAGATCTTTACAAGGACTTCCTTGCAGGGCAAGACCTCCCCACCCTATAAATATAAAGGGCCATGGCCGATTGAGAATCTCTACCCAATCGAACAAATCATTATCTTACTTTTTATCTCCAAACCCTAGCTTTTCCAACCCCTTTGCTTTCCTTCTTCGTCTCCGTGACGTTTTAGGACGTCCTAAGTGGCCTTGCCGACCTTAGAACAACCCTAGGTTCGCAGCCTCCGATGGGGTCCCTGCCGAGATTGTGATCGTAGGTTTTCGCGGCGCCTCTGGTACAGGCGGTCTAACCGGCCCCTACAGGCGGTCTGACCGGCTGCTCTCAGGAGTTTTGGCGAGGAGAATTCAACGACCGCGCGATCTAGCGCTTTCGTGTGTTGACCAAAAGCGCGTCAACATATTTTGGCGACTTCGCTGGGGAAAGAAATTTGGTTTTTGAAGACCGATCTACTATCCCTAACACTATGGGCTTCAACGTTGGAGAAGACAACATCATGACGGCCTCGCTTGGAGATCTTTCTTCCGAAGATCATGAGAGGTTCATGGCGCTCCAAAAGCACATCGAGGCGGAGTTCTTGAAGACGTTTCGGAAAGGTCGTGAAGAACGATCGGCGAAGAGTGTTCGAGACTTCGTAATGCCTTCTTTCAAGATGAGTAAGGCGCAAATTGAGGTAATTGACAATGTAAGCACTTCTGCACCTCAACCCCCTGCACATACTCCTATGGCTCTAACTTTTTCAGATCGTGATGCATTAGTTATACGATTATTGGAACGAATGGAAAAATTGGAGGGTAAATCTATAGATACTCATGAATTACCTGAGCATAATATTTTCTATGGTATGCCACCGAATTACTTTGCTGGACAGACCCCGCCACCACCCAATATGTCCAGATCGAACACGGTCAATGCAATTGGGTCGGTAGCGGTTGGGTCTGCAGCCGGTCAGACCGCCAGCACAGTCGGTCAGACCGCGACAGGCGGTCAGACCGTGGCTACAGGCGGTCAGACCGCTTGTTCTGGTGGTTAGGCAAATTTGACCAATGCTATGGTGTTCGTGCCGAAGCAACCTTTGCCGTTGTCTACTATTCCAAACTTGGTCTCTACTGGCCGTGCTGGTCTAGTAGCTACAGCAGGCGCTACTTATTCCACGATTATGCATACTGCAAATTCGGGTGGTATTCCTGATGATGTTTTTAATGCACATAGAGATATGCAGAATAGGCAATCACCTCACTTGAATTATATGAATTCTATGCAACTTTCGGCCCAACAAGACCCCCAATGGGCCGAATTTACTAGATTCAGGGATGAATTGTCTGATGTGATGAGAAATAAACTAGGTGTTGATTTTGGTAATACTTGACTTTATCAAAAACCTTATCATTCTAGCTTTGATACTGTTTCTTTTCCCAATGGGTGGCGCTTGCCTGATTTTGTAAAGTTTAGTGGAGATGATGAGCGTACCACTTGGGAACATATAAGTCAATATGTAGCTCATCTGGGGGAGGCTGGAAACTATGAAGCATTTAGAGTACGTTTGTTCTCATTGTCACTTACTAGTACTGCTTTTGCTTGGTTTTCTTCATTATCCCCTGGTTCTATTATGAGTTGGAATCAACTAGAGCGTAAGTTTAATGATCATTTTAATAGTGGCAATCATGAGATGAAATTGGCAGATTTAGCATCGGTTAGACAGGGTCTGGATGAAATTGTCTCTCAATTTATGAGAAGGTTTAAAGGCATTAAAAACCGTTGCTTTAATTTGTCTATTTCTGAGGTTGATCTTGCTGGCTTATGCTTTAGAGGTTTAAAATCCTCTATTAGAGAAAAAATTGATAATTGTGATTATTATTCGGTCGCACAAGTGCATATTAGAGCTGAAGTAGCTGAAGACGGAATGAATAAAGAAAAAGAGAGTTTTAAGACACGTCGGTCTAATGTTCATATAGTTGATTATGAATCCGATGATTCGACTGACGATGATAATGATGTTTATTTAGCAGAGTTTGTATGACCTGCTAATAAAAAAATGTGTCATGCTCATCTCTTAGGCCGATTCATAAGAACCGGCAAGAAGACATAAAGTTTACTTTTGATGTATCCAAATGTGACCGTATATTTGATGAATTGCATAAATTTGGTTACATCAAGATTTCTCATGTTATACCACCTATGGAAGAATTAAGGAAGCGTGCTTATTGTAAGTTTCATAATTCTTTTTCGCATGCTACTAATGATTGTAATGTCTTCCGTCGGCAGGTTCAATCGGCTATTAATGAGAGTCGTTTGAAGTTTCATGAAATGCATGTTGATGAGACTCCTTTTCCGGTCAACACCATGGAGTTGCAGCAGCCCAAGGTCTTGGCTCGGCCGCATCAAGCTGAATCTACTAAACGGAAGAACATGGTGATTGGAGAGGAAAGACCGTCTTCAAAAGAGTCGGTTAGAGAAGTGACTTTTGAGAAGACGGCTGATGGCAAAGAGTCGTTCAAGGTTACTGTGAGATCCTCTGGACAAGGGGGGCAAGGATCGGTCACTATTCCTGGACCACGGTGTGACATACCTGATGTTTAGTACATTAAGAACACAATTAAAATAGGATAAAAGGGTAGCAATGGTGGTAGCACACATAATTTGACCAAAATTTGAAATTTAAATTTCAAACAAGGCCTTTTTGACACCCAACTAAAATCTCAAGAATTTTGTACTAAAGATAAAAATCTCCAAAAATAAAAGTTGTTTGTGATCACAAATAAGGCCTAGTCACTGTTGCAAACTTTTTCAAATTTTGTAGTTAAGCCCCTCAAAAACTTGAAAAACCGTGCTGAACGCCTGTTCGAAAATGGCTTCTTTGAGCTTGAAAAATTTGAAATTTCAGGTTCACCCCAAAAATAAAGTTGTGTCCCACATTTCAAATTCCAACTTTTGTGTTTGCACTTTTTGAAGTGTAGTTCAAATTTTCGGAGTTAAACCCGTTGAACCGGGGGTGCTCCACGGGCGTCGCGACAAGCGCTCTGTCCAGGCCGGCAGTGGCCGCTAGCGGCCGCCACGTGGCCGGCGAGCGGCGGCGACCTCGCCTGGCCGGCCAAAGCCGTGGCAGCCACGTCTCACTTCCCCGCGCACACGCCAGCGTCCATGCCCGGTCGTTTCCCGCGTTCTGTCAACGTCCCTGCGCGGCGCGCCATCATGGCGGCCGAGCTCTCCATTGGTCGTGGCGGTGCACGCCGAGCCGAGCCTCCCACGGCCGGATTCGCGCCCGCTTCGCGCCAAACAGCAACGCCAGAGGATCTTCACTCGCCCACGCCGCGATCTTCCTCCCCCAACCCGCGGTCGCGCTCTGCCCGAGCTGTCAGAGCAATCAATGGCGGCTCCGACGGCCCGAGCTCGCCTGCACGCCATCCCCTAGCTGCCCGGCCCTCTCTAGCTGCCCAAAACTCTCCCAAGCAACTCTCATTTCCATCCTCGCCCAGCGCCCTGTCTTTCTCCTTCTCCTCGCGCTCCCTCACCCCTTCTTCCACCTCCGGCCGCCGTGAACCGAGCTCGAGCTCGTGCCGCTGCGGGCCAAAAATCCCCACGTTTCCCTCCACGAAGCCCAAATCCACTGCACCCATAGCTTACCCACTCTCTTAGCTAGCCCCTCGAACCATCCCCGACCAAAACCGAGCACTACTCGCCGGGAATCGAAGAGATTTCTCGCCGTTCCTCCATTTCCGCCCCCGAGCTCCACCTCCACGCCGAGCCCTATTTTCCGGCCATCCCCGTCGCCGCCAAGCACCTCGACGAGCTCCGCCTCAGCCCGATGAAGCTCTCAAGCCAAGCCGCGTACCGCATCGACCCCTGCAGCCGGCTACCAACGTCGCCGGAGCAAGTCGCTCTGCCGCTCACCGTCGACGAGCCTCGCCACTTAACCACAGGCATCGAGACCTACACCAAACGACGCATGGTGAGCCCCTCATCATTTCCCCCAGCTTTCCCCGTGCTAGTTCGCCGTCTCCTCGCCGGCGCAACAACGCCGACGAACTCAAGGACCTAGGCGCGTTCCCTTTTTAGTTCTAGGGTCCTCTGTGTAAGTTTCAGGGACTTGTTCGCGAGAGTTCAAAAGACCTAGGGTCCCCGGCGTAAATGAGATTCTTAAACCTAGATCTATTTTTCTGAGATCTTGTAAAATTCACTAAAAATCGTAGAAAAATCAAAAAATGCACAAAAATACTCCCTGGACTCGTGAGATTGTAAAAGCCAATCTCATGTTTGCGTGTATACACTTTTGGCAAATAGTTTTTGAAATAAAATTCAAACTCAGTTTTTAGAATCTTGTACACCATTTCAAATCCTGAACTCTTCTGGAGCTGAACTTTGGATACGTTGCTTGTGATACCTATAGACGCTTTGTATCCAAAGGGGACTTAAAAATATGGCCTCTAGTGTCAGTTATGATTTATTTTGTTATTCCTGTTTTAGTTTAGTTCTGCAATTATTAAAAATAATCCATGCAGCCAAAAATCACCATCTTTCACCAGAGTTCTAGAAACTTGTTTGCACATGTAGTAAAAATGCTAAACTTAATTTTTGACCCTGGTTAGACTAGAAAATAAATAGATATTGGTTTTCGGATAGAAAACTATTGAGGGCTGTCCAAGGGTTATTTTTAGCCACCACTTGGTCAGAGCCTTTCTTTCACTCATGTATAGCTCGGGTAAAGAAATCTTCTGTTGTGGAAGTAGTTTTGATTTTATATGAATTAATCATGTTTCCTTAAACAACAACTTGTTAACAGCAACTTGTTCTATTTTTAATAAATTCTGTGTAGCTCAGTTTTAGCTAAATTTTGGAGTGAGCCTAACTCTTATACTCCATTAGCTGTCATAAAATTTATGGATAAAAAGGATGAACAGAAACAGAGAAACAAAAATAAGAAGAAACTAGAGTAGAATTGAGTTTATAAAAAGAAATAGATCACTTTGTTAATTGGAGTAAATGTGGAGCATGTAAAGTCTAAAAATCCAGAACTGCACCCTTGCTTAAAAATAATAATTTGAATTGTTGTATATGTGTACACAATCACCATCATGAAGGCATAAAAATTTCCACACACCTTCTCTAATTTTGTGAAGAAGAGAATAGTTCACTAGTATGTCTAGGTGAATATGGCTTTCAAGGCCTTTCTTTTAGATCACTTACGCAGCCACATTAAAGTTGTGCATCTCATGTAGAAGGCGCTCTCGCTGACGGCATCTACAACCTTGTCCCCGTCAAAGTAGAAGAAGTCCCCAACGGTGGTGCCGACGTCGTCGTGCTCGACCCGGAGCCTGACAGTGGTTTAGCTCAAGAAGGCAAGCCCCAGAGCATAACCTAACTTTTAAATCGTGCAGCTATGAATTTATTTATGCTTGTGCATTTACATTCTAGGTGTTGTATGAATACCCTAGTTGCATGATTCTAGTACCTATGTCTTGAAATACTAGCATGATAGGATCGGTAGGGCAATGCCTTTAGGACCATGACAAGTCGAGTGATTTCCTGTCACTCGCGAGATATAGGAGTTGCTTGTCTCTACTTATGTTAGAATCATAAGGATGGACGGGCGGGATGGTATGTGTAGATCTCCCGTCCGTGTATGATAATTGGATTAAGGTCGAAACGTGTGGTTCTGTGTGTCAAGTTTTTGAATGTACCACATGCATGTCGACCTATAGGAATCGGTAAGCCCGGTACCGGATTGAAGCAGCTAGGACCGATAGCCATCTCTCCTTGGAAATATTTTGTTTCCCTTGCTGTACACATGTGGATATATGCGTGATGCCATGAGTGAAGCGGTAAACCTTTATCCTAAGAGAATGGACCCGGCGCCGAATTGTGCATTGATGGGAAAGGTTGGGAAGTGCTTGTGCCTTTTATAGCAAGCATTATCCGTGTGTCTTGGGTTTCCCCTGGCCAGGTAGCAAAAATTTTGGTTCGAACTGTCCGCTTCTCGCGGTTAATGAGACTGCTTGACCGCTGTGCTGCATTGAGTAACAAGTGGAACTATGAGGACGATGAACTTGTTGTATGTACTAAATTGTATTGCACCACTTGCATGCTTAGAGAGGATGCTAATCTAGAATGGTTAACACTACTAGAATTTTATGCTAAAATCATGAAATTAAGGATCCACTCTTAGTTGCTTTCTGGCAAACAAACCCACCAGCCAAAAGCCTCTCATGTCTAGAAGTCGGTGATGTAGTTTTCACCCGACGGGTAAGCCTTGATGAGTATTAGTATACTCAGCCTTGCTTGTGGCTATTTATTTCAGGTACTGTTATGGATGTGGCAGTGGATTCCATCACTTGGCCTACCTAGGTTCCTCCTGGCTGGCATGTCGAATGGGTTCCGTCCTCTGCCGAGGATCGGGAGGAGTAGCACCATGGTCGGCTTCATCGTGGTGTTGCTATGTATCGTCATTAGTTTAAATTTCCGCTACAATGAACTCTCGCACTTTTATTTGAAATTCGAACTTGGTTTGTAATAACTTGATGATACTATTTACGTATGTTGAAATTGTGTAATGTTGTAATTTCTGGGACTCACCTTCGTGTGGGCACGCGTGTTGTTTCGATTGTGAAAGTACGTGGTTAATCGGGTATAATCCGACGGTGCTCCAGCTTATTCCGGATTAAGTGCCTGACTGCTTGATTAGTTGTCCAGGGGTACTTAACTTGGAATAATTTCGGAGTGGTCCGCCACAGCTGGCATCAGAGCCGAAACATGCGCACCAGAGAGAGCAACAGACCCTAGATAAACATTTTTGAATAAAATTTGTCAACTCTTGCTTCCGCCGCGCACTTGCGATGGAATGCTATCCATAGGACCGCTAAGGATTATGTATCGAGCGTGAAGCCTATGTGGGTTAAGGGATCACTATATGATAGGTGGCTAATTATATATTATACTGACTCCCAACACATTTCATTCTGTCATTTACTTTTCGCAATGGTGGGCGCAAGGTACGGCGATTGCTGTAACGTACCACGGCACTATATGAAAATATAGTAGCGGCACATAGTCAATACGCTGTGATGGCGTATGAAACTAGAATAGCATGGTGGAGGCAAGGTACGGCGATTGCTGTGGCGTACCACGGCATCATATGCAAATATGATGGCGGCACAAAGTCAATACGCTGTTTTCATGAGCGTATGAAATTGTCAATATGTTGCCTTGGTGACATATGAAGCATTGCCCGTTCAATGTTGAACGTTCGGGTGCCACCTCTATAGTGGGTGGTAATGTATGGAAATGCTTTCGTGAGTGCTGGCACGAAAGGTTGATTTTATATGTTCTGGAATGAAATTTTCTGCAGGTACACTAACCACGATGCCGTAAGTTGAACGGTTAGAAAAGTTCGGCTAGTTAATATAGGGAGAGACGAATATTGCCTAGCCACCGGCACTAACTTCGTAGGCCAAAAGTTTATTGGCACGTGTGTTGGTGAGAACGAATAGGCCGCTCATGCATTGTAATTTACTGAAACTCTATTGAACCATAATGCATGACCATTGAACTACCCGTCATCAAGATTTGAATAACAACCGGGAAATTGTGCTGAAACTCTGCTGAAAACAATTCTGTTTGCATTGTCGTTTCGAACCTGAAAACCTTGTCAAACGAAAAAGTGTTCAACATGAAAGTTGTCATAAATGTTATCTAGTGTGTGCTATAGAAATTTCAACGAATTTGGTTGAGTAGAATAAGAGTTATGCTTAAAATGGCAACCCCCTGTCTGCTGCGAATTTCTGGGAACAGTGTGTTGGAAATTGAATTTTTACATCTTCTTAACGACGGTTTCTGCTCAAAACTTCAACATGAAACATGTTTGGAATTACTTAAACAATGTTCTGGCCAAATTTGGGAATTTTTGGGTTGGAAGGGATTGAAATTGTTTTGGGGGCAAATTGGATGACTCAACATAAGGTTGTGCTAGATGTTGCTGAAAGGGTTGTGGAAATAAACTCGCCTACACATGGCCCTAGTGCACTATATCTGCCACACCGGAAATGTGCCAATGCTTGTGCTTACACCATGGTAGAAACACAACTAAAAGACATTCCAGTGGTATGTGAGTATACCGATGTTTTTCTGGATGACTTACCTGAGATGCCGCCGGATAGGGACATTGAATTTGTGATTCAACTTCAACCTGGCACAACACCTATATCAAAGAGACCCTATAGAATGCCACCCAATGAATTGGCTGAATTAAAAATTCAACTCCAAGAACTGCTAGACAAGGGTTTCATCCGTCCTAGTGTGTCACCATGGAGTTGTCCAGCTATCTTTGTGAAGAAGAAGGATCATTCCTTGAGGTTGTGTATTGACTACCGGCCTCTTAATGCGGTGACCATCAAAAACAAGTATCCACTTCCCCGCATTGATGTCCTTTTTGATCAACTAGCTGGCGCCAGAGTGTTCTCTAAGATTGATCTTCGCTCTGGCTATCACCAAATAAAGATCCGACCTTGTGACATTCCCAAGACTGCCTTTGCTACCCGCTACGGACTTTATGAATTCTTGGTCATGTCATTTGGGCTCACAAATGCCCCAGCCTACTTCATGTATCTCATTAATTCGGTGTTCATGTCCGAGCTCGACAAGTTCGTGGTGGTTTTCATTGATGACATTCTCATATATTCCAAGAATGAGGAAGAGCATGCCGAGCACTTTCACATTGTGCTTCAAAGATTGAGAGACCATCAACTCTACGCCAAGTTCTCAAAATGTGAATTCTAGCTAGAAAGTGTGAAATTCTTCATACCCAAAAATTCCCAAATTTGGCCAGAATATTTCTTAAGTAATTTCAAACAAGTTTCATGTTGAAGGTTTGAGCAGAAACCGTCGTTGAGAAGATGTAAAAATTCAATTTTCAACTCACTGTTCCCAGAAATTTCCAGCAGACAGGGGGTTACCATTTTAAGCATAACTCTTATTCTACTGGACCAAATTCGTTGAAATTTCTACAGTACAAACTATATAACATTTATGACAACTTTCGTGTTGAACACTTTTTCGTTTGACAAGGTTTTCAGGTTCGAATCGATGATACAAACAGAACTCTTTTCGGCAGAATTTTCAGCACAATTTCCGGTTGTTATTCAAATTTTGATGACGGGTAGTTCCATGGTCATGCATTATGGTTCAACAGAGTTTTAGTGAATTGCAATGCATGAGCGGCCTGTTCGTCCTCACTAACACACGTGCCAATAAACTTTTGGCCTACGAAGTTAGTGCCGGTGGCTAGGCAATATTCGTCTCTCCCCATATTAACTAGCCGAACTTTTCTAACCGTTCAAGTTACGGAATCGTGGTTAGTGTACCTGCAGAAAATGAAAATTCCATTCCAGAACATATATAATCAACCTTTCGTGCCAGCACTCACGAAAGCATTTTCATACATTACCACCCACTATAGAGGTGGCACCCGAACGTTCAGTATTGAACGGGCAATGCTTCATATGTCACCAAGGCAACATATTGAAAATTTCATACGCTCATGAGAATGGCGTATTGACTTTGTGCCGCCATCATATTTGCATATGGTGCCATGGTATGCTACAACAATCGCCGTACCTTGCGCCCACCATGCTATTCTAGTTTCATACGCCATCATAGCGTATTGATTATGCGCCGCCACTATATTTTCATATAGTGCCGTGGTACGTTATAGCAATCGCTGTACCTTGCGCCCACCATTACGAAAAGTAAATGACAGAATGAAATATGCTGGGAGTCAATATGATATATAATTAGCCACCTATCATATCATGATACCTTAACCCACATAGGCTTCACGTTCTATACATAATCCTTAGCGATCCTATAGATAGCCTTCCATCGCAAGTGCGCGGCGGAAGCAAGAGTTGGCAAGTTTTATTCAAAAACTGTTTATTTAGGGTCTGTTGCTCTCTCTGGTGCGCATGTTTCGGCTCTGATGCCAGCTGTGGCGCACCACTCCGAAATTATTCCAAGTTAAGTACCCGTGGACCACTAATCAAGCAGTCAGGCACTTAATCCGGAATAAGCTGGAGCGCCATCGGATTATACCCGATTAACCACGTACTTTCACGATCGAAACAACACGTGCGCCCACACGAAGATGAGTCCAGAAATTACAACATTCCACAAATTCAACATACATAAATAATATCATCAAGTTATTACAAACCAAGTTCGAATTTCAAATCAAGTACGAGAGTTCATTGCAGCGGAAATTAAACTAACGACGATACATAGCAACACCACGAGAAGCCGGCCATGGTGCTACTCCTCCCGATCCTCGGCAGAGGACGGAACCCACTCGACATGCCAGTCAGGAGGAACCTGGGTAGGCCAAGTGATGGAATCGACTGCCACATCCATAATAGTACCTGAAATAAATAGCCACAAGCAAGGCTGAGTATACTAATACTCAGCAAGGCTTACCCGTCGGGTAAAAACTACATCACCGACTTTTAGACATGAGAGGCTTTTTGCTGGTGGGTTTGTTTTGCCAGAAAGCTACTAAGAGTGGATCCTTACTTTCATGATTTTAGCATCAAATTCTAGTAGAGTTAACCATTCTAGAATAGCATCCTCTCTTAGCATACAAGTGGTGCATTACACTTTAGTACATACAACAAGTTCATCATCCTCGTAGTTCCACTTGTTACTCAATGCAGCACAGCGGTCAAGCAGTCTCATTAACAGCGAGAAGCGGACAGTTCGAACAAAATTTTGCTACCTGGCCAGGGGAAACCCAACACACACGGACAATGCTTGCTAAAAAGGCACAAGCACTTTCCAACCTTTCCCATCAATCCACAATTCGGCGCCGGGTCCATTCCCTTAGGATAAAGGTTTACCGCTTCACTCACGGCATCACACATATATCCACATGTGTACAGCAGGGGAAACAAAGTGTTTCCAAGGAGAGATGGCTATCAGTCCTAGCTGCTTCAATCGGGTACCGGGCTTACCGATTCCCATAGGTCGGCATGCATGTGGTACGTTCAAAAACTTGACACACAGAACCACACGTTTCGACCTTAATCCAATTATCATACACGGACGGGAGATCTACACATACCATCCCGCCCGTCCATCCTTATGATTCCAACATAAGTAAAGACAAGCGACTCCTATATCTCGCGAGCGACAGGAAATCACTCGACTTGTAACAGTCCTAAAGGCACTGCTCTATTGATCCTATCATGCTAGTATTTCAAGACATAGGTACTAGAATTATGCAACTAAGGTATTCATACAATACCTACAACGTAAATGCACAAGCATAAATAAATTCATAGTTGCATGATTTAAAGTTAGGTTATGCTTCGAGGCTTGCCTTCTTGAGCTAATCCACTGTCAGGCTCCTGGTCGGTCACGACGACGTCGGCACCACCCTCGGGGACTTCTTCTTCGTTGGTGGGGACGAGGTTGTAGGTGCCGTCAGCGAGAGCGCCTTCTACATGAGATGCACAACTTTAAGTTGGCTGCCTAAGTGATCTAAATGCAAGGCCTTGAAGGCCATATTCACCTAGACATACTAGTGAACTATTTTCTCCTTCAAAAACTTAGAGGAGATGTGTGGAAATTTTTATGTCTTCATGATGGTGATTGTGTACACGTATACAACAATTCCAATTATTATTTTTAAGCAAGGGTGCAGTTCTGGAATTTAGATTTCACATGCTCCACATTTATTCCAATTAACAAAAGTGATCTATTTCTTTTTTATAAACTCAATTCTACTCTAGTTTCTTCTCATTTTTGTTTCTCTGTTTCTGTTCATCCTTTTTATCCATAAACTTTACGACAGCTACTGGAGTATAAGAGTTAGGCGCACTCCAAAATTTAGCTAAAACTGAGCTACACAGAATTTATTAAAAATGGAACAAGTTGTTGTCCTAGGAAACAAGATTAATTCATATAAAATTAAAACTACCTCCAAAACAGGAGATTTCTTTACCAGAGCTATACATGAGTGAAAGGGAGGCTTTGCCCAAGTGGTGGCTAAAAATAACACTTGGACAGCCCTCAACTATTTTCTATCCGAAAACTAACATCTATTTATTTGGGAGCCTAAATAGGGTCACAAATTAAATTTAGTATTTTTACCACATGTGCAAATAAGTTCCTAGACCTCTGGTGAAAGATGGTGATTTTTGACTGCATGGATTATTTTTTATAATTGTAGAACTAAACTAGAACAGGAATCACAAATAAATCATAACTGAAGCTACAGTCCATATTTTTAGGTCTCCTTTGGACACAAAGAGCCTTTAAACCTTTTAAGAAAAATGGATCTAGGTTTAAGAATCTCTTTTAGGCCGGGGACCCTAAACCTTTTAAACTCTCGCGAACAAGTCCTTGAAATTTACACAGAGGACCCTAGAACTAAAAAGGAAACGCGCCTCGGTCCTTGAGTTCGCCGGCGTTGTTGCGCTGGCGAGGAGACGGCGAACTAGCGCGGGGAAAGTTGGGGGAAATGATGAGGGGCTCACCGCACGTCGTTTGGTGTAGGTCTCGATGCCGGTGGTTCAGTGGCGAGGCTCGTCGACGGTGAGCGGCAGAGCGACTTGCTCCGGCGACGTCGGTAGCCGGCTGCAGGGGTCGATGCGGTGCGCGGCTTGGCTTGAGAGCTTCACCGGGCTGAGGCGGAGCTCGTCGAGGTGCTTGGCGGTGACGGGGATGGCCGGAAAATAGGGCTCGGCGTGGAGGTGGAGCTCTGGGGCGGAAATGGAGCAACGGCGAGAGATTTCTTCCATTTCCGGCGAGTAGTGCTCGGTTTTGGTTGGGAATGGTTCGAGAGGCTAGCTAAGAGAGTGGGTGAGCTATGGGTGCAGTGGATTGGAGTTTCGTGGAGGGAGTGAGGGCAATTTTGGCCCGCAACGGCACGAGGCCATGCTCGGTTCACGGCGGCCGGAGGTGGAGGAAGGGGTGAGGAAGTGCGAGGAGGAAGAGAAGGGCAGGGCGCTGAGCGAGGAGGGAAAAGTGAGTAACTTGGCAGCATTCTGGGCAACTCAAGAGGTTTGGGCAGCCCGGGGGATGGCGTGCTCGCGAGCTCGGGCTGTCGGAGCTGCCATTGATGGCTCTGACAGCTCGGGCAGAGCGTGGCCGCGGGTTGGGGGAGGGAGATCGCGGCGTGGGTGAGTGAAGATCCTCTGGCGCTGCTTGTTTGGCGTGAAGCGGGCTCGAATCCGTCGCTGTGAAGCTCGGCTCGGCGTACGCCGCCGCGGCCAATGGTGGGCTCTGCCGCCATGATGGCACGCCGCGTGACGACGTCGACAGACCGCGGGAAAGACCGGGCGTGGGCGCTGGCGTGTGCACGGGGAAGTGGGACGCTGCGGCCGCTGCTCTGGCCGGCTCGGCGAGGTCGCCGCTGCTCGCCGGCCACGTGGCGGCCGCTCGCGGCCACTGCCGGCCACGACAGAGCGCTTGTCGCGACGCCCGTGGAGCATCCCCGGTGCAACGGGTTTAACTCCGAAAATTTGAACTACACTTCAAAAAGTGCAAAAACAAAAGTTAGAGTTTGAAATGTGGGACACAACTTTCTTTTTTGGGTGAACTTGAAGTTTCAAATTTTTCAAGCTTAAACAGGCTATTTTCGAACAGGCGTTCAGAATGGTTTTTCGAGTTTTTGAGGGGCTTAACTATGAAGTTTGAAAAAGTTTCCAGCACTGACTAGGCCTTATTTGTGACGACAAACAACTTTTATTTTTGGAGATTTTTAAGTTTAGTACAAAATTCTTGAGATTTCAGTTGGGTGTCAAAAAGGCCTTGTTTGAAATTTAAATTTCGAATTTTGATCAAATTTTGTGTGCTTCCACCATTGCTACCCTTAATCCTGTTTTGATTGTGTTTTTAGAGTACTAACATCAGGGATGTCACACCGATCCTCTTGAGGAGGTAGACATTGGTGATGGTTCTATACCCAGGCCGACGTTTGTAAATAAGAATTTAGATCCTGCTTTTAAATCTAAATTAATAAAGTTATTAAAAGAGTATGTCGATTGCTTTGCTTGGAATTATCATGAAATGCCTGGTTTAAGCCGAGAGCTTGTTGAGCATGGGTTGCCTATTAAGTCTGGTTTTAGGCCTTATAAACAACTAAATAGGCGTTTTAATCCTGAAATTTATGACCGAGTTAAAGAGGTAATAAATCGGTTATTAGAAGCAAAGTTTATTAGACCTTGTCGATATGCTGAATGGATTTCTAATATTGTACCCGTGGAAAAGAAAGGAACGGGTAAGATTAGAGTGTGTTTTGATTTTAGAAATCTTAATCGTGCTACTCCTAAAGATGAATATCCTATGCCAATAGCCGATATGCTTATCGATGTTGCGTCTGGACATAGAATGATTAGCTTTCTTGATGGTAATGCTAGTTACAATCAAATATTCATGGTCGAAGAGGATATATCCAAAACGGCTTTTGTATATCCAGGCTTTGTTGGTTTGTTTGAGTGGATTGTTATGACTTTTGGTTTGAAGAATGCCGGTGCTACTTATCAAAGGGCAATGAATTTGATCTTCCATGATTTGCTTGGTATTATCTTGGAAGTTTATATTGATGATATTGTTGTCAAATCGGCTGGAAGTGTTTCTCATTTAGCCAATTTGAGACTTCCATTTGAAAGAATGCGTCGGTATAGTTTGAAGATGAATCCACTCAAGTGTGCTTTCGGTGTGTCGGCCAGTAAGTTTTTGGGCTTTATAGTTCATGAGCATGGCATAGAAATGATCCAAAGAAGGCCGACACTATTGGCAAGTTGCAGGCGCCTAGTTCTAAGAAAGAGTTGCAGAAATTCTTGGGCAAGGTGAATTACTTGAGAAGATTTATTTGCAATTTGTCGGGAAAGGTGAATGCTTTTACTCCTTTGCTTTGGTTGAAAGATGATGCTGAATTTACTTGGGGGCAAAATAGCAAGAGGCGTTTGAAGAGATCAAGCATTATTTATCTTCGCCTCCGGTTCTTCGGGCACCTAGGAGAGGGGTTCCTTTTAAATTATATATCGCGGCCGAACAAAGTGTTATTGGGGCTGTTTTGATCCAAGAGACCAAAGGGAAGGAATATATTATTTCATATGCAAGTAGAAGATTATTGGACGCCGAAACAAGGTATACTTTCATTGAAAAGTTATGCTTATCATTATATAATGCTTGTACAAAGTTGAGGTATTATTTGTTATTAAATACTTGCATAGTTGCTAGTCAAGCCGACATAATTAAATACATATTGCATAGACCTATATTAAGTGGTAGAATCGGCAAATGGGCTTATGCTTTAATTGAATATGATTTAGTCTTTGAGTCATTGAAATCTATGAAAGGACAAATCATTGCCGATTTTATTGTTGAACATAGGATTAGTGATCATCTTGATTTAAATGTCGGCTATATTACTTTTACTCCATGGAAATTGCATTTTGATGGATCGGTTTGCAAAAGTGGTTGTGGAGTTGGTGTTACTCTTATTTCACCAAATGGTGTTGTTTTTGAGGCTCTTAACCGATTAGATCATAAGTGAATTTGTCATGTAACTGTTTAGAACAAGTTACGGAATCAAGATACTTGTATTGACAAACTTTAGATACTTGTTGAAATACCAAAAGAGAATCACCATATGCTTCTACATGTTTTACTCCTATGTCTCGTGAGTGACAGGAAATCACTCGACTTGTAACGGTCTTAAAGGCATTGCTCTATCGATCTTAATATACTAGTATTTCAAGTCATAGGTACTAGAATCATGCAACTAAGGTATTCAAACAACACCTAGAACGTAAATGCTCAAGCATAAATAAATACATAGTTGCACGAATTGAAAGTTAAGTCATGAGGGGGGGGGCTTGCCTTCTTGTGCTAGCTGATTGTTAGACTCCGGGTCGATCGCGACTTCGTTGGCACCGCTCTCGGGAATTCCTTCTTCGTCGGCGGGGACGAGGTGATAGATGCCGTCCGCAAGAGCGCCTTCTACATGAGATGCATAACGTTATAGTGGCTGCCTAATTGATCTAAAACCAAGGCCTTGAAGGCCATATTCACCTAGACATGCTAGTGTACCACTTTCTCCTTCACAAAATTAGAGGAGGGGTGTGAAAATTTTTGTGTCTTATGATGGTGATTGTGTGCACATATACAACATTTCAATTTATTATTTTTAAGCAAGTGTGCAGTTCTGGAATTTTGATTTCCCATGCTCCATTTTTAATCAATTATCAATTTGACCTATTTCTTTTTTTAAACATTCCATTTCTACTCTAGTTCCCTCTCATTTTGGTTTCTCTGTTTCTGTCCATCCTTTTTATCTACAAACTTTATGACAGCTACAGGAGTTTAAGAGTTAGGCTCACTCCAAAATTTAGCTAAAATTGAGCTACACAGAATTTATTAAAAATAGAATAAACTGCTGCTTAAAGAAATAAGATAAATTCATATAAACTTTAAAATACCTTCAAATCAGATAATTTTTCTACTAGAGCTACTCCCAAGTGAAAGAAAGGCTCTGACCACATGGTGGCTAAAAATAACACTTGGACAGCCCTCAATAATTTTCTATCCGAAACCTAACATCTATTTATTTGGGAGCCTAAACAGGGTCAAAATTTAAGTTTAGCATTTTTACCACAAGTGCTAACAAGTTCTTAGGCGTCTGGACAAAAATGGTGATTTTTTGCTGCATGGATTATTTTTAATAATTGCAGGACTAAACTTAGACAGGAATCACAAATTAAGTCATAACTGAAGCTACAGTTCATATTTTTAGATCTCCTTTGGACACAAGACGTCTAATGTCACCGCAATCAACATATACAAAGCTCAACTCCAGAAGAGCTCAGGATTTGAAATGGTGCACAAGTTTCTAAAAACTAAGTTTGAATTTTAATTCACAAATGGTTCACCAAAAGTATATACATGCTAACATGAGATTGGTGTTTACAATCTCACGAGTTCAGAGAGTATTTTTGTGCATTTTTATGATTTTTGTACGATTTTTGGTGGATTTTACAAGATTTCGGGAAAATAGGTTAAACCTTAAGAATCTTTTACGCCGCGACCCTTGAATCTTTTGAAAACTTCGCGAACAGGCCCCTGCCTTTTTCACTGGGAACCCTGTAAAAAGGAAGACGATGAACTTAAGTCCTCGACTCGTCGACGGCGTTGCGCCGGCCAAACGACGGCGGGAGGAGGTCGGAGAAGTGGGGGAAAAGAACCAGCAGCTCACCACGAGTCGAATGGTGGCGGTTGGGAGGCCAGAGGAGGCTTGGAGGTCGCCGGCGACATGCGGTGGCGGTGCGGCCGCCGCGGCTTCGATTCCGGCGAGGTTGGAGGGGCTCGTGAGCACCAGTGGGACTCGGTGAAGCTGTTGGGATGCTCGGTTGACCTCGGGGATGGCTCGAAGTGGGTGCTCGATGTGGAGGTGCTCCGGCGGCCGGAAATGGGGATTTGGGGGAAAATCTAATTTCTCAATGGAGAGTTGGGGAAAGCTTGACAGAAGTGGGGGAAATGGAAGCTAGGGAAGTGGTCTAGCTCTGTGTGCGAGGAATTTGGGAATGGTGGAGAGACGAGGACGAATTTTGCCCCGACACTCAGCTCGGTCCGCGCGGCTGGAGGTTGAAGACGAAGTGTGTGAGCGCGGGGAGGAGAAATGGCAGCATGTGGAATAAGGGGAAGGAGTGTGGGTGCTCGGTGGGGTGCTTGGGCACGCTAGAGAGCAATGAGCTGCCTTGGGAGCGCGCGCGAGGGGAGATAGGTGACGCGACGCGCCATTGATGCGCCCCGAGCTCCGACAGAGCGCGCGACGGGGTTGGGCGAGGGGGATTGTCGCGTGAGGGAGTGAGATACGCTGCAGAGAAGACTTGGCGCGTAGCGGGGGAGAGAATCCGCCACGGGGCGGCTCTGCGCGGCGCGCGCGCGATGGCCAACGGCGGAGATCCGCCCGCCATGATGGCCTGACCGTGCGGCGAGGCAATGCGGCGCTACAGCGCGTGACGCGACCGTACGAGAGGCCGAACATCCGCGCGAGGACAAGGGCTACACGCCGCCACGGCTCGACCGGCCTGGCGCGGCCTCCTCCGCACGCCGGCCACGTGGCGGCCGGACTCCGGCCAGGAGCAGAGCGCGCCAAGGGTGAGCTGGCAGCACCCTTGGAGCTCCTTTGCCATATTCAAATTTTCTCCAACAATTTGAACTGAACTTTGAAAAGTGTAAAAATAAAAGTTGAAGTTTGAGATGCGGAACACAACTTTCTTTTTGGTGTGACCTGAAATTTCAAATTTTTCAAGCTCAAACAAGCCAATTTCAAACAGACATTCAGAACTGTTTTTTGAGTTTTTGAGGGGCCAAACTGCAAAATTTGAGAAAGTTCCCAACAGTGACTAGGCCTTATTTGTGATGACAAACAACTTTTATTTTTGGAGATTTTCAAGTTTAGTACAAATTTCTTGAGATTTCAGTTGGGTGTCAAAAAGACCTTTGTTTTGAATTTAATTTGAATTTTTGGTCAAATTTTGTGTTCAAACACCATTGTTCCCCTTTTTAACCTATTTTAAATGTGTTTTCAACGTATTATCATCAGGAATGTCACAGCCTACCCCCCTTAAAAGGAATCTCGCCCCGAGATTCGACATTGCTTAAGGGCAATGTAGGGAAAAAGGTACCTTGGTCTAAGAAAGGATGTCGGGGAAGTTCTTCTTAAGATAGTCCTCGGTTTCCCACGTGGCTTCATCTTCGGAGTGATGACTCCACTGAATTTTGTACATTTTAACTCCTCTTCTTCTTGTTTGTCTCTCCTTCTCATCGAGGATCTTGATGGGATGCTCATCATAGGAGAGATCCGGTTCAACCGCGAGTTCTTCTTGCTCAACAACCTCGGTCGGAACACGAAGACATTTCTTGAGTTGGGAGACATGGAATATATCGTGCACGGCAGAGAGCTTCTCGGGAAGCTTCACCCGGTACGCTACCGGTCCACATTGTTGAGTGATTTCATATGGGCCAATGTAGCGAGGTGCAAGTTTTCCTTTTAATCCAAACCTTTGTGCACCCTTGGTCGGGGAGACCTTGAGATACACGTGATCGCCGGCTTCGAACTGAAGGGGCTTCCACCGTTGATCAAAGTAACTCTTTTGTCATGATTGTGCGGTTTTCAAATTTTCACGGATGATCCTAACCTTTTCTTCTGTGTCCTTTACAAGGTCAGGGCCATATGTGTACCTCTCGCCTGCCTGAGACTAACACAACGGTGTTCGACATCTTCTACCATACAAGGCTTCGAAAGGTGCCATTTTAAGACTTGCTTGGTAGCTGTTGTTATAGGAGAATTCAGCCAGAGATAAGCATTTCTCCCAATTCTTCCCATAATGGATAACACAAGCTCGAAGCATATCTTCAAGTATTTGATTTACCCTCTCCGTCTGCCCATCGGTTTGAGGGTGATATGCTGAACTACGGATCAGTTTTGTGCCTAGGGATAGTTGCAATTGTTCCCAAAAGCGTGCCACAAATTGAGTACCACGATCTGAAACTATCGTCTTAGGTACCCCATGTAGACAAACGATCTGTTCCAAATAAATCTCAGCGTACCTCTTAGCGGTATAAGCGGTTTTGACCGGAATGAAATATGCGGTCTTGGTAAGGCGGTCCACAATTACCCAAATGGAGTCATGCCCCTGAGGGGTTCTGGGAAGTCCAACAATGAAGTCCATGCTTATATCTTCCCACTTCCATGAGGGAATAGGTAGAGGTTGAAGAGTGCCTGCTACCTTCAAGTGGCTAGCCTTCACCCTCTGACACGTGTCACACTCCGACACATACGTGGCAATTTCCCGCTTCATCCTAGTCCACCAAAAGTTTTGTTTCAGATCTTGGTACATTTTGGTGCTACCGGGATGAATAGAAAATTTAGAGAGATGAGCTTCATTCATAATCTTCCTCTGGAGTTCAGTGTTCTTGGGCACTACTATACGATGTCCAAACCACATCACTCCCTGCCCATCTAACTGGAAACATTTGTATTTTTCCTTCACCTTCTTTTTTGCCAATTTCCTTTTAAGGATTTTAATCTTTGCGTCATTCAATTGGGCTTCAACAATCTGATCGTGCAAGGTTGGTTCCACAGAAATATGGTTGAAGTACCCGTGTGGAACAATCTCTAAGTTGAGCTTTGCCACTTCATGGCACAAGGTGTCAGCGTAGGACTCCACGGAAAGGCAATGACAATGAGCCTTGCGGCTTAGTGCATCCGCAACCACATTAGCCTTGCCGGGGTGATAATGCACACTAAGGTCATAGTCCTTCGCTAACTCCAACCATCTTCGTTGCCTCATATTCAAATGTGCTTGAGTGAAGACATATTTGAGGCTCTTGTGGTCAGTGTATACGTTGCATGGAACACCCATCAGATAGTGCCTCCATATCTTGAGAGCATGAATAACCGCTGCTAACTCAAGATCATGCGTAGGGTAATTTTGCTCGTGAGGCCGGAGTGCTCGAGAAGCATAAGCAATGACTCGGTTCTCTTGCATAAGAACGCAGCCAAGTCCGGTGCCTGAAGCATCGCAATAGACAACATAGGGCTTGGTGCAGTCGGGTTGAGCTAAAACTGGGGCTGAAGTTAAATGTTTTCTCAAAGTGTGGAAAGCTTCGTCACATTTGTCATTCCACTCAAATTTGACTCCCTTCTTTAAGAGTTCGGTCATGGGTTTAGCAATCCGAGAGAAGTCCGGAATGAAACAGCGATAGTAACCGGCTAAACCCAGAAAACTCCAAATCTCATGGACAGAGGTAGGTGGTTGCCAATCCATCACCTCTTGCACCTTGGTTGGATCCACAGATATACCATACTTGGAAACCGTGTGACCCAAGAATTTCACACTTTCTAGCCAGAATTCACATTTAGAGAACTTGACGTAGAGTTGATGGTCTCTCAATCTTTGAAGAACAATGCGAAGGTGCTCAGCATGCTCTTCCTCATTCTTGGAATATATGAGAATGTCATCAATGAAAACCACCACGAACTTGTCAAGTTCGGACATGAATACTGAATTCATGAGGTACATGAAGTAGGCTGGGGCATTAGTGAGCCCAAATGACATGACCAAGAATTCATAAAGTCCGTAGCGGGTGGAAAAGGCAGTCTTCGGAATGTCACAAGGTCGGATTTTTATTTGGTGATAGCCAGAGCGAAGATCAATCTTGGAGAACACTCTGGCGCCAGCTAGTTGGTCAAAAAGGACATCAATGCGGGGGAGTGGATACTTATTCTTAATGGTCACCGCATTGAGAGGCTGGTAATCGATACACAACCTCAAAGAATGATCCTTCTTCTTCACAAAGATAGCTGGGCAACCCCAAGGTGACACACTAGGACGGATGAAACCTTTGTCTAGCAGTTCTTTGAGTTGAATTTTTAATTCAGCCAATTCATTTGGTGGCATTCTATAGGGTCTCTTTGATATAGGTGCTGTGCCAGGTTGGAGTTCAATCACAAATTCAATTTCCCTGTCCGGCGGCATCCCCGGTAAGTCATCCGGAAAAACATCGGCATACTCACATACCACCGGAATGTCTTTTAGTTGTGTTTCTACCATTGCGTAAGCACAAGCATTGGCACAATTCCGTTGTGGCAGATATAGCGCACTAGGGCCATGTGTAGATGAGTTTATTTCCACAACTCGCTCAGCAACATCTAGGACAACCTTATGTTGAGTCATCTAATTTGCCCCCAAAACAATATCAATCCCTTCCATCCCAAGCAGAATTAAATCAGTGGGAAACACTTTACTACCCAGCCTGATTGGTACTTTTCGAGTGACTTGGTTGGATGCTATTTTACCTCCCGCGGTTGATATCACGTATGCTGATTTGGTATGGTAAGATTTTAACCCACATTTTGCATGAAATCTTGTGCTTCTAAAACTATGTGTCGCCCCGGAATCAAACAATATCACAGCAGGTTGATTGTGGATAGGAAAGGTACCAGTCATATCCGGTGCTCCCTCAGGTAGGTCGGCCAAGGTAGTGTAGTTTAGCCTTCCCTGCCTGACTTGCTGTAACACCCTAAAAATGGCCCTATTCAAAATTTAGTAATTAAATGTTTTTTTTATATTCAAGTGCTCATAATTAATATAGGGAAATAAAATTTTGAATAATTAAAAGAAAATATAGGGTATAGAAACATTATTGTTGCATTCATGCTGGTGCATTTGTTTTTGATTGTTGAATTCAAATTTGAATTTGAATTCAAATGAGTGTTTGAATAAAAGAAAAACATTTTCTTTTTCTCTCTTTTTCTTTCCCCTTTTCAGCCCAGCCGGCCCAGCAACCCTCCCCTTTCCCGCGGCCCAACTCTCTTCTCTACCGCGCCAGCCCAGCTAGCAGCCCGCCTCGCGTTTCCCTCTCCTGCAGCGGCTGACCAGTGGGTCCCTCCTGTCGGCGCCTTTCTTCCTCCGCCGCAGCCGCTGACGCGCTGGCCCCACATGTCATCGCCTACCTCTCGCCGTAAGGGAGCAGGGCTCCTCCCCGATCCGCGCCGCCGCCAAATCCGCTCCGCGCACGCCTCCTTCCTTGCTTGGCGCGCACGCCTCCTTCCTTGCTTGGCGCGCACGCCTAGGACTCCCCTCAAGCCCCTTTATAAGCGCCACTACTCTCTGCCTCGAATCCCCAACCCTAGACGCCGCTTCTAAGCTCGCAGCGCCGCCGCCGTAACCCTAGCCGCCGCCGTCGTCTCGAGCTCGTTTCGCCCGCGCTTTGCCACCAATACCTCGCCCCGGAGCTTCGCCGCAAGGTGAGGAACTCGCCAAGTGCTTTTCCCTTCTCTCTATCGCCTTCTCGCGCGCGCCTAACCTCGCCGGAGTGCCCGCTCCGCCGCCGTGCGTCGCCAGCCGCCACCGCCGCGGAATCTTCGAGTAGAACCCCCAAAATCGACTCCCCGTCGTCTCCTCTACCTCTAGGACCAAACGCGGCGAGAAAAGGAGCTCCCTAGCCCCCAGCCGAGCCAACTCCGGCGAGGTCACGGCCTAGCGCCGCCGCGCTCCGGTGACCTCTGCCCCCAAGCGCCCAGAGCCGTCCGATCTAGATCCAACGGCCCAGATCTAAACCCGTTTTAAACCCGGTCCGGTCCACCGTGACGTCAGCCCATGTCAGCATCTAGCCGCCGCCGTGCCTGTTTTGCAAAAGAGCCCCTCTGTTTTCTGAAAATCAACCGGCGGTCCAGCGCAGTTCAAAAGTATTTACAACTGAGTCCTTTTTCTTTTGGTTTAGCCCCTGCTCTTTTGAAAAATAGTGCCCGCCATCCTAGAAGTCGTTTTTACTCGTTAGCCCTCGAGTTTTTATATGAAATTATGTTTTAGGTCCCTGGTTTCTTTCAAAAAAACCCCTGGAAGCCTAAAACCTTTACCAGCAAGCCCCTAGAGCCCGTTTTAAGCGTAGTTTCTCCGTTTTAACTCCGATTTGAGTGATTTTCGCGCTCACGTGTTTGTAGTGAAGCGTAGAGTAACTCTAAAACCTTCTTTTCATCTTTTGTTTATGTTTGTTGTATTGTTCTAATTAAATTTCTTATTTGCATGTATGTGTGAATGCTTGTGTGGTGATCGATGTGAGTAGTTGCCGAGCCGTTCGAGTTCGCCGACGATCCCGTTCCCGAAGAGCAGGAGCAGCAGCAGTTCGCTGAGGAAGGCAAGTATAACACGGACCATCCTTGTTACCTATACATCGATTAATCACATAAATCATATGCATGTGTCTAATACTGTTAACCACTAAGCATGTTCCTAGTCTTTACCTTATTCCTTGTTTACCCAGGGTTTTATGCATTATGGTTAGACTATGCTACGCGCTGCAACCAACATTTATTTTTAATGTCAATATTGAATTAATGGTTCACTTCAATGATGGTTAAAAGATGCTTTTTAGCAACATGGTTCGGGGAACTAGAGCATGTGCTGTGTGCTTTGTTCTAGTGTCTCTATAAGGTTTGGTCTAGGGAATTAGAGCATGTGCTTCGTGCTTTGTTCTAATGTCTCTCCACAAGGTCCGGTTCTTAAAGCGACAACCCAGGAACCTGTTCGCCGCCGTTGGAACTATAATGGCTCTGGTCTTGGATAACTAGCTTGTACGTCTCTAGCTCGCCAGTGGTTACCGAAAGGCGTATGTGGGGAACATTCGTGAGAGTATAGTTTGATCCATCGAGGACGGTTCTATCCGTTGGCTATGCCCCGTTAGGCAAAGTCCCGTGATGTAAGCGCCCGATGTACGGCAGCTTCACACGTTGCGATGATTGCGCTCTCGCTCTGGACGCCATTGACCCCCTCACGTTGCGCCCTGAGCGAACGTCAATCTCGATGCCTCGGGTTATGCTGCCTATGTTGAACCAAAACGGCTACTGTGCTTGTTAGGGTGTTTTGTGAAAGTTCTCGTAACATAAATTCTTGTGGATTTATGTGACCGGCGGGTAAAGGGCGAAACCTCTGCAGAGTGTTGATCTATCATGATAGCCGTGCTCACGGACACGAGCGGCCTGGATCCTTTTTGATTAGAAGATGACATTAGTGGTTGATGTTGGTTTGTTCTATAATCACTTATACCTTATTAATGGGTTTATACTTGGGTTCTACTCATTTGTAGTAAATTAGATGATAATAAAATGAAACTACTAAAAGTGCAACTGCAGTTTAACCGTGTCCAGCCTTTTGTCCTTGCATAACCCGTGTTATACTTGTTAAGTAAGATGGTTTACTTACACTTGCAACTATTCAACAAAATCCCGGATGGGTAACAGATGGAGCTTTGAATGATCAGTCGCTCGCTGAGTTTCTGGAGGATTTGCCGTACTTCTAGCTGTGTTCAACCAGTCGGTGTCCCTGTGGACTTGAGGCTCTACTAGTTATGAGGCGATTAATAATATTAAGACTTCCGCTGTGTTATTTGTTTAAGACTATGTCTTGTGTTAAACTCTGATATAAACTATTTTATTCGAGCATTGTGTTCTCTGTGATTCAATATTTGTAATCTATATGTGTTCTGTGGACATCCTGGGCACACATATGGAAGCATTCGGATTTCTTGGAAATCTGGGTGTTACAAAGTTGGTATCAGAGCCGTGCTGACTGTAGGATCACAGCCTAGATAGAACGGTCGATTAGAACCTACTTAATCCTTGCTCTAAAAATTATTTTATATCCTAGAGTTGAGTTTCTGTTGAAAAATGGTGTTCTATTCTACCTCTGTCCTTTGTGAAAATTTTCTAGCCCTCCTCTAGTTTTCACTTCCATAGATGGCTCGACAGAGATAGACAGTCCGCAAGAGCACTGATGGCTACTTTCCACCCTGCATCGAAGAGTACCCGTTGGTGGCACGCAACCCGGATGCCTACCAGGAGCTTCTTAGGCAGGAGGCCGAAGAAGGGGACCCCGAGGAGCTAGAGACCGAGTCCGTGGAGTTAGAACAACAACAAGAGAAGAATGAGGAGCTGCAGCACTAGTTGGAAGGACCTGCGCCACGCAACCCAGAGTTCGGTGCACAGTCGCCACCACACAGAAGGACTAGATACAACACCCTAGCTTACCGCACCACCATCGACCTAAATGCTACCATAAGTTGTAATAGAGATCAAATAGAACGTTTTCGGCTCCAAAAGTAGTCTAAGAGTGTCGAGTCTTGTGTGAACCATGCCTTTAAATGCTTGAGTGAATTGTCATTATGCTTATGTGTGATTTGGATTTTTGTAATTATTGTGATGAGCGTGGATGAAAGTCTGCAATCATCTAGTATTGGATTAAGGTATAAGGATTTTAATGAATAAGTAGTTGGGTTCTCTATCCCTCGTGCATACCATCTACCTTTCCTCTGTTATCTGGGTTCCTTATCTTGTCAGTTCAGTGGACCTTCTTCAGTTTATCAGGACTAGCTCTAAGTTTTTGTGAGGAGTATGGCAGGGACCATAAGGGGGTAGAATTCTTAGCACACCCTATAGTCCTAAATTCTATCGGAATGGATCTCATCTTGAGAATGAGCTGGCTAGCAAAGTACGAAGCAGTCATACAGTGTTCTAAGCGTGCAGTTCAGTTAGTGGCTCCATCAGGAGAGAAGATTGAGTATCAGGCAATTAAGTCCTCAGAGACTGATTAAGATATTGGAGGAATCAGAGAGGGTCATCGGGAACAAAGACATCCGTGTGTGCAAGGTTCAGTGGAAACGTCATTCAGAAGGTGAAGCAACTTGAGAAAGAAAGGATGGTCTCAAGGCAGAATATCCATATCTCTTCTAATCTACGTCCGAATCTTGGGGACGAGATTCATTTTAAGGGGGGTAGATTTGTAACACCCTAAAAATGGCCCTATTTAAAATTTAGTAATTAAATTTTTTTTTATATTCAAGTGCTCATAATTAATATAGGGAAATAAAATTTTGAATAATTAAAAGCAAATATAGGGTATAGAAATATTATTGTTGCATTCATGCTGGTGCATTTGTTTTTGATTGTTGAATTCAAATTTGAATTTGAATTCAAATGAGTGTTTGAATAAAAGAAAAACCTTTTCTTTTTCTCTCTTTTTCTTTCCCCTTTTCAGCCCAGCCGGCCCAGCAACCCTCCCCTTTCCCGCGGCCCAACTCTCATCTCTACCGCGCCAGCCCAGCTAGCAGCCCGCCTCGCGTTTCCCTCTCCCGCAGCGGCTGACCAGTGGGTCCCACCTGTCGGCGCCTTTCTTCCTCCGCCGCAGCCGCTGACGCGCTGGCCCCACATGTCACCGCCTACCTCTCGCCCTAAGGGAGCAGGGCTCCTCCCCGATCCGCGCCGCCGCCAAATCCGCTCCGCGCACGCCTCCTTCCTTGCTTGGCGCGCACGCCTAGGACTCCCCTCAAGCCCCTCTATAAGCGCCACTACCCTCTGCCTCGAATCCCCAACCCTAGACGCCGCTTCTAAGCTCGCAGCGCCGCCGCCGCAACCCTAGCCGCCGCCGTCGTCTCGAGCTCGTTTCGCCCGCGCTTTGCCGCCAATACCTCGCCCCGGAGCTTCGCCGCAAGGTGAGGAACTCGCCAAGTGCTTTTCCCTTCTCTCTATTGCCTTCTCGCGCGCGCCTAACCTCGCCGGAGTGCCCGCTCCGCCGCCGTGCGTCGCCAGCCGCCACCGCCGCGGAATCTTCGAGTAGAACCCCCAAAATCGACTCTCCGTCGTCTCTTCTACCTCTAGGACCAAACGCGGCAAGAAAAGGAGCTCCCTAGCCCCCAGCCGAGCCAACTCCGGTGAGGTCACGGCCTAGCGCCGCCGCGCTCCGGTGACCTCTGCCCCCAAGCGCCCAGAGCCGTCCGATCTAGATCCAACGGCCCAGATCTAAACCCGGTCCGGTCCACCGTGACGTCAGCCCACGTCAGCATCTAGCCGCCGTCGTGCCTGTTTTGCAAAAGAGCCCCTCTGTTTTCTGAAAATCAACCCGCGGTCCAGCGCAGTTCAAAAGTATTTACAACTGAGTCCTTTTTCTTTTGGTTTAGCCCCTGCTCTTTTGAAAAATAGTGCCCGCCGTCCTAGAAGTCGTTTTTACTCGTTAGCCCTCGAGTTTTTATATGAAATTACGTTTTAGGTCCCTGGTTTCTTTCATAAACACCCCTGGAAGCCTAAAACCTTTACCAGCAAGCCCTTAGAGCCCGTTTTAAGCGTAGTTTCTCCGTTTTAACTCCGATTTGAGTGATTTTCGCGCTCACGTGTTCGTAGTGAAGCGTAGAGTAACTCTAAAGCCTTCTTTTCATCTTTTGTTTATGTTTGGTGTATTGTTCTAATTAAATATCTTGTTTGCATGTATGTGTGAATGCTTGTGTGGTGATCGATGTGAGTAGTTGCCGAGCCGTTCGAGTTCACCGACGA
The DNA here is from genome assembly GCA_015342445.1 of Digitaria exilis. NCBI lineage: Eukaryota > Viridiplantae > Streptophyta > Magnoliopsida > Poales > Poaceae > Digitaria > Digitaria exilis. The sequence goes on along the minus strand of JACEFO010002621.1, from coordinate 96,058 downwards.
TCCCGTTCCCAAAGAGCAGGAGCAGCAGCAGTTCGCTGAGGAAGGCAAGTATAACACGAACCATCCTTGTTACCTATACACCGATTAATCACATAAATCATATGCATGTGTCTAATACTGTTAACCACTAAGCATGTTCCTAGTCTTTACCTTATTCCTTCTTTACCCAGGGTTTTATGCATTAAGGTTAGACTATGCTACGCGCTGCAACCAACATTTATTTTTAATGTCAATATTGAATTAATGGTTCACTTCAATGATGGTTAAAAGATGCTTTTTAGCAACATGGTTCGGGGAACTAGAGTATGTGCTGTGTGCTTTGTTCTAGTGTCTCTATAAGGTTTGGTCTAGGGAATTAGAGCATGTGCTTCGTGCTTTGTTCTAATGTCCCTCCATAAGGTCCGGTTCTTAAAGCGACAACCCAGGAACCTGTTCGCCGCCGTTGGAACTACAATGGCTCTGGTCTTGGATAACTAGCTTGTACGTCTCTAGCTCGCCAGTGGTTACCGAAAGGCGTATGTGGGGAACATTCGTGAGAGTATAGTTTGATCCATCGAGGACGGTTCTATCCGTTGGCTATGCCCCGTTAGGCAAAGTCCCGTGATGTAAGCGCCCGATGTACGACAGCTTCACACGTTGCGATGATTGCGCTCTCGCTCTGGACGCCATTGACCCCCTCACGTTGCGCTCTGAGCGAACGTCAATCTCGATGCCTCGGGTTATGCTGCCTATGTTGAACCAAAACGGCTACTGTGCTTGTTAGGGTGTTTTGTGAAAGTCCTCGTAACACAAATTCTTGTGGATTTATGTGACCGGCGGGTAAAGGGCGAAACCTCTGCAGAGTGTTGATCTATCATGATAGCCGTGCTCACGGACACGAACGGCATGGATCCTTTTTGATTAGAAGATGACATTTGTGGCGGACCACTCCGAAATTATTCCAAGTTATTCCAAGTTAAGTACCCCAGGACCACTAATCGAGTAGTCAGGCACTTAATCCGGAATAAGCTGGAGCGCCGTCGGATTAAACCCGATTAACCACGTTCTTTTCTCGATCGAAACAACAGCACGCCCACATGAAGGTGGGTTCCAGAGATTACAACATTCCACAAATTGACATACATAAATAGAAACTCAAAGTTATTACAAACCGAGTTCAAATTTAAATCAGAGTATCAAAGTCTTGCAGCGGAATTTAAAGGTTCAAAGCAGCGGAAGAATCTAACGACGATACAAATAACACCGTGCTGAAGCCTGCCACGATGCTACTCCTCCCGATCCTCGGCAGAGGATGGAACCCATTCGATGTGCCACCCAGGGGGAACCTGGGTAGGCCAAGTCAAAGCATCGACAGCCACATCCAACATGGTACCTATAAATCAATGCCACAAGCAAGGCTGAGTATACTAATACTCAGCAAGGCTTACCCGTCGGGTGAAAACTACGTCACCGACATCTAGACAATGAGAGGCTTTTGGCTGGCGGGTTTGTTTGCCAAAAAGCAACTAATAGTAGGTCCTTGCTTTCAAGTTTTAGCATCATATTCTAGTAAATTTAACCGTTCTAGATTAGCATCCTCTCTAAGCATACAAGTGGTGCAATACAATTTAATTCATACAACAAGTTCATAGATCTCATAATTCCACTTGTTACTCAATGTAGCAAGGCGGTCAAGCAGTCTCATTAACCGCGAGAAGCGGACAGTTCGAACCGAATTTTTGCTACCTGGCCAGGGGAAACCCAACATACACGGATACTATGCTTGATATAAAAGGTACAAGCGTTTCCCAACCTTTCCCATCGATCCACAATTCGGAACCGGGTCCATTTCCTTAGGATAAAGGTTTACTGCTTCACTCACAGTCTCACGCATATATCCACAAGTGTATGGCAGGGGAAAACAAAGTTTCCAAGGAGAGATGGCTATCGGCCCTAGCTGCTTCAATCTGGTACCGGGCTTACCGACTCCCATATATCGGCATGCATGTGGTACGTTCAAAACTTGACACACTCAACTACACATTTCGACCTTAAATCATTTATCATACACGGACGGGAGATCTACATCTATCATCCCGCCCGTCAATCCTTATGATTCCAACATAAGTAAAGACAAGCAATTCCTATGTCTCGCGAGTGACAGGAAATCACTCGACTTGTAACGGACCTAAACCAATGCCCTATCGATCCTTTCATACTAGTGTTGCAAGTCATAGGTACTAGGAAATGTGCAGCTAAGGTATTCAATCAACTCCTTGAAACGTAAATGCACAAGCATAGAAAATTCATAGATGCGTAATTTTAAAAGTTAGGTCATGCTCCGGGGCTTGCCTTCTTGCTCAAGCTGGGGGTTAGCCTCCGGGTTGGTCGATCCTGCACCGGCACCTTCCTCCGGGACTCCTTCCTCGTCAGCGGGGATGAGGTGGTAGTTGCCGTCTGGGATAGCGCCTTCTACATGAGATGCATAGCTTAAGGTGGCTGCCTATTGATTCTAAGATTAAGGCCTTGAAGGCCATATTCACCTAGACATGCTTAAGCACTACTATTTTCTTCACAAAATAGAGTAGAGGTGTGGAAAAGTTGATTTGACTTCGATGGTGATTGTGTACATATATAAAAGAATTCTATATATTACTTCACAATTCAGGGTGCTGTTCTGGAATTTCAGATTCCCTTTATTTTATTCTAACTAACTAACAAATAGGTTTATTCTTTTATATAAATCAATTTCCGCCTAGATTACTTCTCATTTTTGTTTCTCCATTTTTGTTCATCATTTTTATCTATAAACTTTATGACAGCTACTGGAGTATAATAGCTAAGCTCACTCCAAAATTTAGTTAAATCCGAGCTACACATAATTTATTAAAAATATAACAATCAGCTGTCTGCAGAAATGAAATAAATTCATATAAAATTGAAAATTCATCCAACTCATGAGATTTTCCTACCAAAGCTAGTCATAAGCATGAGGAGGGCTCTGGCCAGTGGTGGCTCAAAATAACCCTTGGACAGTCCTCAATAAATTTCTATCCAAAAACACATATTTATTTATTTGCTAGTCTAAACAGAGCAAAAATTAAGTTTTTTATTTTTAACAGGTGTGCTAACAAGGATTTAGTCCTCTGGAGCAAAATGGTGATTTTTCACTGCACAGATTATTTTTAATGATTTCTGTACTGCAAAAAGACAGGAAACACATTTTCATTCATAACTGGAGCTACACTGCATATTTTTAGGTCCCCTTTGGACACAAGCTGTCCAAAGTCACTACAAACAACATATCCAAAAATCAACCCTAGCGGAGCTCTGGATTTGAAATGGTGCACAAGTTTCAATTTCCATAGTTTGAATTTTAATTCAAAAACGGTTCATCAAAAGTATACACATGCCTGAAGGAGATTGGAGTTTACAATCTCACGAATCCAGGGAGTATTTTTGTGCATTTTTCTGATTTTTGTACGATTTTTAACGGATTTTACAAGATTCGGGAAAATTAGATCTAGGTTTAAGAATCTTTTTACGCTGAGAACCCTAGAACTTTCAAAACCTTACGAACAAGTCCCTGGTTTTTGCGCAGAGGACCCTAGAAAAACGAAGACGATGAACCTATGCCCTCGGCTCTCACCGGAGTTGCGCCGGCCAAACGACGGTGAACTAGGCTCGGGGAAGTGGGGGAAAAGATCCAGGGGCTCACCACGAGTCGGTTGGTGACGGTTGCGAGGCCGGGGAAGCTCGGGGTTTCGCCGGCGACGAGCGGTGGCGGTGCGGCCGCCGCGACTGCTACGCTGGTGAGGTCGGAGGCGTTCGTCGGGGTTTGAAGGGTCCTAGAGCACCAGTGGAGCTTGAGGAAGCTAATGGCGTGCTCGGTTGACCTCGGGGACGGCTCGGAGTAGGGTCTCGACGTGAGGGTGCTCCGGCGGCCGAAAATCGCGATTTGGGGGAAATCTTGATTTCTCGCCGGAGAAGCGACAATAGCTCGGGGGAAGTGGGGGGATTTGGAGCTAGGGTAGAGGTCTAGTTTCGTGCGCGATGAATTTGGGAATGGTGGAGAGTGGAAGGAGAATTTTGCCTCGAAGCTCGGCTCGGTTCGCGCGTCACAAGGTGGAAGACGACGGGGAAGAGCGCGAGGAGACGAACTGGAGCAATGAGCGAGTGAGTGGAGGGTGAGAGTGGCTCGGTGGGAGGCTTGGGCACGCTAGAGCGGGGTCGTGCGGCCTCAGGAGCGTGCGCGCGGAGTAATGGCCGACGCGACGCGCCATTGATGCGCTGGGAGCTTGGACAGAGCGCGAGCGGCTCGGTTGGCGAGGGAGATCGTTGCGTGCTGCTGTAGGATCGTCTACAGGGCGTGTTGGAGCGTAGCGGGACGGTATCACGGCCTGCAGAGCGCTCAGCGCGGCGCGAGCGCGCGTGCGGCCACGGCGGCGCGCGACCGGCATGATGGCGCTCCGCGGCGCGAGGCGAGGCGACTCGACGACGGCGACGTGATGGCTCGGGAGGGGCTGGACAAGTGCTAGGCGACAAGCGCCAGTGTCCGCCGTGGCTCGGCCAGCCCGGCGCTGCCTGCGCCGCTCGCCGGCCACGTGGCAGCCGAGCTCCGGCCAGCGCAGGAGCGCGCCAGGGCACTGTTGGCGCCCCGTGGAGCTCCGTTTTCCCATTTGAATTTTCTCCAAAAATTTGAACTGAACTTGAAAAAGTGTGAAATTAAAAGTTGGAGTTTGGGAGATGGGACACAACTTTCTTTTTGGGATGAACCTGAAATCCTAAGTTTTTCGAGCTCAAACAACCCAAATACAAAAAGGTGCCCAGAACTGTATTTTGAGTTTTTGAGGGACTAAACTGCAAAATTTTCAAAAGTTCCAAACAGTGACTAGGGTTTATTTGTGATGACAAACAACTTTTATTTTTGGAGTTTTTCAAGTTTAGTACAAAAATCTCGAGTTTTCAGTTGGGTGTCAAACAACCCTTGTTTTTGAATTTAAAATTGAATTTTTGATGGATTTTTGAGTTTCAACCCATAATTCCCTGTTACATTGGTTTTAAGTGCACTTTCAATCATGTTGACATCAGAGATGTCACAGCCTACCCCCCTTAAAAGGAATCTCGTCCCGAGATTCGACTAAACTTAGGAATAAAGAGGGGAAAGGAATACCTCGGCTTACGAAAGAATGTCGGGGAAGTTCTTCCTAAGATAGTCCTCGGTTTCCCATGTGGCTTCATCTTCGGAGTGATGACTCCACTGAACTTTGTACATTTTCACTCCTTTCCTTCGTGTTTGCCACTCTTTCTCGTCGAGGATCTTGACGGGATGCTCATCATAAGAGAGATCTGGTTCAACCGAGAGTTCCTCTTGTTCAACAACCTCGGTCGGAACACGAAGACACCTCTTGAGTTGAGAAACATGGAATACATCGTGTACGGCTGAGAGCTTCTCGGGAAGCTTCACTCGATAAGCCACTGGTCCACATTGTTGAGTAATTTCATACGGGCCGATATAACGAGGTGCAAGCTTTCCTTTTAATCCAAATCTCTGCACACCCTTGGTCGGGGAGACCTTAAGATACACGTGATCACCAACTTCAAACTGAAGTGGCTTCCGCCGTTGATCGTAGTAACTCTTCTGCCGTGACTGGGCGGTTCTCAAATTTTCACGAATGATCTTAACCTTTTCTTCTGCTTCCTTTACAAGGTCAGGGCCATAGGTGTATCTCTCGCCTGCCTGGGACCAACACAACGGGGTCCGACATCTTCTACCATATAAGGCTTCGAAAGGTGCCATTTTAAGACTCGCTTGGTAGCTGTTGTTATAGGAGAATTCGGCCAGAGATAAACACTTCTCCCAATTCTTCCCATAATGAATAACACAAGCTCGAAGCATATCCTCCAGTATTTGATTTACCCTTTCTGTCTGCCCATCGGTCTGAGGGTGATATGCTGAAGTATGAATCAGCTTCGTGCCTAGGGACAATTGCAATTGCTCCCAAAAGCGTGCTACGAACGGAGCACCACGATCTGAAATTATCGTCTTGGGTACCCCATGTAGACAGACGATCCGCTCCAAATAAATTTCCGCGTACTTCTTAGCAGCATAAATGGTATTGACCGGAATAAAGTGTGCGGTCTTGGTAAGACGATCCACAATTACCCAAATAGAATCGTGCCCCTGCGGGGTTCTGGGAAGTCCAACAATGAAATCCATGCTTATATCTTCCCACTTCCATGAGGGAATAGGTAGAGGTTGAAGCGTGCCTGCTACCTTCAAGTGGCTAGCCTTAACCCGCTGGCATGTGTCACATTCCGACACATACGTGGCAATTTCTCGCTTCATTCGACTCCACCAAAAATTTTGTTTCAAATCTTGGTACATTTTGGTGCTACCGGGATGGATGGAAAATTTAGAGAGATGTGCCTCATCCATAATCTTCCTCCGGAGTTCCGTGTTTTTGGGCACCACGAGGCGATGTCCAAACCACATTACTCCCTGCCCATCTAGCCGGAAACACTTGTACTTCTCTTTCACCTTCTCTTTTGACAATTTCCTTTTAAGGATTTTAATGCTCGCGTCATTCAATTGGGCTGCAACAATCTGATCGTGCAAGGTTGGTTCAACTGCAATATGGCTGAAGTACCCGTGTGGAACAATCTCTAAGTTGAGCTTTGCCATTTCATGGCACAGGGTGTCAGCGTAGGACTCCACGGAAAGGCAATGACAATGAGCCTTGCGGCTTAGTGCATCCGCAACTACATTAGCCTTGCCGGGGTGATAATGCACACTAAGGTCATAGTCCTTTGCTAACTCCAACCATCTTCGCTGCCTCATATTTAAATGTGCCTGAGTGAAAACATATTTGAGGCTCTTGTGGTCTGTGTATATGTTGCATGGAACACCCATCAAATAGTGTCTCCACATCTTGAGAGCATGAATAACCGCTGCTAACTCAAGATCATGTGTGGGGTAGTTTTGCTCATGAGGCCGAAGTGCTCGAGAAGCATAAGCAATGACTCGGTTCTCTTGCATGAGGACACAGCCAAGTCCGGTGCCTGATGCATCGCAATAGACATCATAGGGCTTGGTGCAATCGGGTTGAGCTAAAACTGGGGCTGAAGTTAAATGTCTTCTCAAAGTGTGGAAAGCTTCATCACATTTGTCATTCCATGCAAATTTGACTCCCTTCTCTAAGAGTTCGGTCATGGGCTTCGCAATCCGAGAGAAGTCCGGAATAAAACGGCGATAATAACCGGCTAAACCCAGAAAACTCCGAATCTCGTGGACAGAAGTAGGTGGTTGCCAATCCAACACCTCTTGCACTTTGGTTGGATCCATGGATATACCATCCTTGGAAACTGTGTGCCCTAAAAACTTCACGCTCTCTAACCAGAATTCACACTTGGAGAACTTGGCGTAGAGCTGGTGTTCTCTCAACCTTTGAAGAACAATGCGAAGGTGCTCGGCATGCTCTTCCTCATTCTTAGAATATATAAGAATGTCGTCAATGAAAACCACCACAAACTTGTCTAGCTCTGACATGAAGACCGAATTCATGAGGTACATGAAATAGGCTGGGGCATTGGTGAGTCCAAAAGACATAACCAAGAATTCATAAAGTCCATAACGTGTAGAAAAGGCAGTCTTTGGAATGTCACAAGGCCTGATTTTGATTTGGTGATAGCCAGAGCGAAGGTCAATCTTGGAGAACACTCTGGTGCCAGCTAGTTGGTCAAACAGGATGTCAATACGGGGGAGTGGGTACTTGTTCTTAATGGTTACCGCATTGAGAGGCCGGTAATCAATACACAAACTCAAAGAATGGTCCTTCTTTTTCACAAAGATAGCGGGACATCCCCAAGGTGATACACTTGGACGAATGAAACCCTTGTCTAGCAATTCTTGGAGTTGAATTTTTAATTCAGCCAGTTCATTGGGTGGCATTCTATATGGTCTCTTTGATATGGGTGTTGTGCCAGGTTGAAGTTCAATCACAAATTCAATGTCCCTATCCGGCGGCATTCCAGGTAAGTCATCCGGAAATACATCGGCATACTCACATACCACCGGAATGTCCTTTAGTTGGGTTTCTACCATTGCATAAGCACACGCATTGGCGCAAGTCCGTTGTGGCAGATATAGCACACTAGGGCCATGCGTAGGCGAGTTTATTTCAACAATTCGTTCCGCAACATCTAGCACAACCTTATGTTGAGTCATCCAATTGGCTCCTAACACAATGTCAATTCCTTCCATACCAAGCAGAATTAAATCAGTCAGAAATGTTTTACTTCCCAGCCTGATTGGAACTTTTCGGGTGACTTGGTTGGATGCAATTTTACCTCCCGCAGTTGATATCACATATGATGATTTGGTATGGTACGATTTTAGTCCGCATTTCACATGAAACCTTGTGCTTATAAAACTATGTGTTGCCCCGGAATCAAACAATATCACAACAGGTTGAGTGCAGATAGGGAAAGTACCAGTCATGTCTGGGGCTCCCTCGGGTAGGTCGGCCAAAGTGCTGTAGTTGAGCCGTCCTTGCCGAACCTGCACGCGCTGCTGCTGCTTGCCCTTGCCTTGCTGATTTCCCGGGCGCTGGTTCTGCTGCTTGTTCTGCGGGCAATCCTTGATAAAGTGATCCTTACTTCCACACTTGAAGCACTGATAGCCGGCTCCAGGGTGAGCTGGCTGCTGTGCGTTCAGCCTTGGCGCTTGCTGCTGCTGCGGCGGTGGAGGGAAACGGGGCGCGTTAGGCTGTGGCGGCCTAGCAACCCATCCACCTCCCTGAGGTGCCCTGGACTGTCCTTGCGGTGCAGCCGGGGGAACCAAACGGAATCTCGGCGGCTGCACGCTCGAATGTCCAGCGGGAGTCTTCCTTTTCTTCTCCGCCTTGTGCACCATATTGGCGTCTTCTTGGGCGATGGCGAGGTTCACAAGGTCACCGTACGTGGCAGCACGGGTGGTGGCCAACTGTGCCTTCAACTTGGTGTTAAGGCCACGTCGGAACCTCTCTAGCTTCTTCTCGTCGGAGTCGGCGTGATGACCCGCATATGGGCACAGACATTGAAGGCCTGGGCGTACTGGAGCACTGTGCGGGTACCCTGGGTCAGCGCCAAAAATTCATTCAATTCCGCTCTACCAGACCGGCCGGAATGTGATGAGCCTTGAATGCAGCCTTGAACTCATCCCACTCAACCACATGACCCTCCTGCTGCAGGGCCAGGTAGTTCTCCCACCATAGGAGAGCTGGGCCGCGGAGCTGCTGCGCCGCGAACACGACCTTGCGGTTGGAGGTGCAAGGCGTCGCCAGGATGGTGAACTTGGACTCGATGGCTCGAATCCAGGTGTCTGCCTCCAAGGGCTCATCAGCTCGTGAGAATATCGGCGGGTGCGTCGCCAGAAAATCCTCGTATCTGGCCACTTGAGGCTGAGGGGCCCGTTGACCTCCCTGCTGAAGCATCTGCTGCTGCATCATTTGCTGCTGATGCTGCAGGTTCCGGAGAATCTCCGTCTGCGTGGCGTACAACTGCTGCCACGTCGGAGGTTGCTGCGGTGGAGGAGGTGGCGGTGGCTGTTGTTGCCCCTCTGGCCCCTGCTGGTTAGCGTTGGAGCCACTAGCGTCGTGACCGCTGCGGGTGATTGCCATCTGCAGTAGGTACTTGTATTAGCCACATTTCATAAGCTTGCATAATGAATGACAAGTTAGAACGTGACAATATATTGAAGTATACTGCGCAGAATGACAAGTCAGCACGCAGTTTGGAAGAAAAATCATATCTCCCAACAGGAAACAAGTCAAATGCTCCAATTCGGTCAGTAGCTCGAAAATTTCATGCTCTACAACTTTCGTGTTGGGCTCAGATTCAAATTCGGACTGGAACTAAGCCGAAAAATTCAATCTTTAGCTCTCTGCATTTGCTGTTTTTCAGCAGGCCGAGCTGTAGTGTTTTGGTTGCCATTTTTATTTCGCTTAACCAATGGGGTTGAAATTTGGTGATCATTTTGTTTGACAAATTCCAAACAACTTGGTAGTTCATATCACAGCCCAGAAATGAATGGAAAACCCATCAATAATTAAAACAAGGTTAGCTGCAGAATGTTTTCAACACAGCTATTACAATTTCATCAAGTTTTGCTCACACAACCACATCATTAATTTACATTGCCACCAAAAGATAAGAAGGGGAGCTCAACTCCATCTAGCCTATTACAACATGAAGCCAAAATTTAGGCCTAGCGGAGGAGTAAACTTGCTACTACCACTCTAAAAATCATCTAGGTTGTTAGCGGTAGCCTCGCTGCCCATAGGCGAAGGTGGAGCTGGAAGGGGCGGCATGTCATCCTCGGTGTCCATGTCGGAATCGGGGGCCTCTCCTTCTCCATCCCCTCCTTCTTGCTCAAGAAGGTGCTGAGCGTCATGGGCGGCTAGCATGGCATTTGCATGCTCCAAGGTACCGTGTACCTCCTCAAGCTCATCCCTTGTTTGTGCTAACTCATTTTGGGTGTTGTTGTGCGCAATGTGGAGGTCATTCAATTGCCCCTCCAAGTCAGCAATCATGGCATCTCTAGTGGTCACCTCAATGGACAATGAGGTCCTCTCAACCCCTATGTCACGGGCACGGGCGGACATGTCCATAGCAAGATTGAGCATCTCGCTCTGCGACCGTCCAAGAAGTGCCTGCAAACGGTGATAGGCCCGCATCCACCTCATCATCAATGCGGCTGCAGCGACGGGGTTCTCCGCCATCCTCAAAGGGGAGCTAAGGTAGCGTCTCATCCAATGGGGATCATCCGGCTGAGTCGGTGGGAACAACCCCAGTAACTAGTGCTCTACCAACTCCTGGTTTTGAGCAACAAAAGAGCTAATGCCATTCAAGGCGGCTAGCTCACACGTCGTCTCCATGTGGTGTCCGTGAACTTCCACCGTCCAAGTGGGGGAACTAGGACATGGTGGGTGGCGATATACCACCAAACGCACACGGGAACGGACCACACCACGGTCTCGGATAATAGTCCTCTCATACTGTGGCGGTGTAGGGTAGTCAAGCGCCTGTAAAACCGACCACAAGATGCTAGGGAAGCCTTCCCATCCCAAGAAATCAGAGCAGGACACGTCGTTGGGGTAGCTGGCCAGGTCAGCGAGGGCGTCCATTCTGAACCAAAAGAAAAAGGGCAAGGGTGAGAACCGGTTAGCGCCAAAGGAAACAAAAGCAGATTCTGGACAGTGTAGTAAAAATTGTAAAACTCAAAATCTACAAGCTCAAAAATTCCCAAATTTGGCCAGGACATTGCTTAAGTAATTCCTAACAAGTTTTATGTTGGAGGTTTGAACAGAAACTGTCGTTAATATGGTGTAAAAATTCAATTTATATCTCCCTGTCCCCAGAAATTTCCAGCAGACAGGGGGTTACCATTTTTAACATAACTCCAGTTTTACTGAACCATTTTCGTTGAAATTTCTCCAGCATATACTTCATAATATTTGTGACAACTTTCGTGTTGAACACTTTTTCATTTGACAGAGTTTTCAGTTTCGAATTAACGGTGCAAACAGACTGGTCTCAGCAGGATTTTTGGGTTGTGATTTGAATTTTGACGGCGGTTCGATTTGGTCGCTTATAAAAAAAAAATTCAATATTAATTCAGTGAGATGCAAAGAATGAGCGGCCTATTCGTTCTCGCCAACACACATGCCAATAAACTTTTGGCTTACGAAGTTAGTGCCGGTGGCTAGGCAATATCCGTCTCTCCCTATATTATCTAGCCGACTTTTCTAACCGTTTCACATACGGATTCGCGGTTAGTGTACCTGCAGAAAATTCCATTCCAGCGCATGTATAATCAACCTTTCGTGCCAGCACTCACGAAAGCGTCTCCATTCATTACCACCCACTAAAGAGGTGGCACCCGAACGTTTAACATTGAACGGGCAATGTTCATATGTCACCCAAGCAACATATTGACAATTTCATACGCTCATGAGATAGCGTATTGACTTTGTGCCGCCATCATATTTGCATATGATGCCGTGGTACGCTACAGCAATCGCCGTACCTTGCACCCACCATGCTATTCTAGTTTCATACGCCGTGATGGCGTATTGACTATGTGCCGCCACTATATTTTCATATAGTGCCGTGGTACGTTACAACAATCGCCGTACCTTGCGCCCACCATTGCGTAAAGTAAATGACAGAATGAAATGTGCTGGAAGTCAGTACAATATACTATTTGCCACCTATCATATCGTGATCCCTGAACCCACATAGGCTTCACGTTCTAGGTAACATCCTTAACGGTCCTAAATTAACCTTCCTTCGCAAAGCGCGTCGGAAGCACGAGTTGGCAATTTTTATTCAAAAATGTTTATTAAAGGTTTATTGCTCTCTCCGCTGCGCTGCTTCGGTTCTGATACCAGCTGTGGCGGACCACTCCGAAATTATTCCAAGTTAAGTACCCCAGGACCACTAATCGAGTAGTCGGGCACTTAATCCGGAATAAGCTAGAGCGCCGTCGGATTAAACCCGATTAACCACGTTCTTTTCTCGATCGAAACAATAGCACGCCCACACGAAGGTGGGTTCCAGAGATTACAACATTCCACAAATTGACATACATAAATAGAAACTCAAAGTTATTACAAACCGAGTTCAAATTTAAATCAGAGTATCAAAGTCTTGCAACGGAATTTAAAGGTTCAAAGCAGCGGAAGAATCTAACGACGATACAAATAACACCGTGCTGAAGCCTGCCATGATGCTACTCCTCCCGATCCTCGGCAGAGGACGGAACCCATTCGATGTGCCACCCAGGGGGAACCTGGGTAGGCCAAGTCAAAGCATCGACGGCCACATCCAACATGGTACCTGTAAATCAATGCCACAAGCAAGGCTGAGTATACTAATACTCAGCAAGCCTTACCCGTCGGGTGAAAACTACATCACCGACATCTAGACAATGAGAGGCTTTTGGCTGGCGGGTTTGTTTGCCAAAAAGCAACTAATAGTAGGTCCTTGCTTTCAAGTTTTAGCATCATATTCTAGTAAATTTAACCGTTCTAGATTAGCATCCTCTCTAAGCATACAAGTGGTGCAATACAATTTAATTCATACAACAAGTTCATAGATCTCATAATTCCACTTGTTACTCAATGTAGCAAGGCGGTCAAGCAGTCTCATTAACCGCGAGAAGCGGACAGTTCGAACCGAATTTTCGCTACCTGGCCAGGGGAAACCCAACATACACGGATACTATGCTTGCTATAAAAGGTACAAGCGTTTCCCAACCTTTCCCATCGATCCACAATTTGGAACTGGGTCCATTTCCTTAGGATAAAGGTTTACTGCTTCACTCACAGTCTCACGCATATATCCACAAGTGTACGGCAGGGGAAAACAAAGTTTCCAAGGAGAGATGGCTATCGGCCGTAGCTGCTTCAAACTGGTACCGGGCTTACCGACTCCCATATATCCGCATGCATGTGGTACGTTCAAAACTTGACACACTCAACTACACATTTCGACCTTAAATCATTTATCATACACGGACGGGAGATCTACATCTATCATCCCGCCCGTCAATCCTTATGATTCCAACATAAGTAAAGACAAGCAATTCCTATGTCTCGCGAGTGACAGGAAATCACTCGACTTGTAACGGACCTAAAGCAATGCCCTATCGATCCTTTCATACTAGTGTTGCAAGTCATAGGTACTAGGAAATGTGCAGCTAAGGTATTCAATCAACTCCTTGAAACGTAAATGCACAAGCATAGGAAATTCATAGATGCGTAATTTTAAAAGTTAGGTCATGCTCCGGGGCTTGCCTTCTTGCTCAAGCTGGGGGTTAGCCTCCGGGTTGGTCGATCCTGCACCGGCACCTTCCTCCGGGACTCCTTCCTCGTCAGCGGGGATGAGGTGGTAGTTGCCGTCCGGGATAGCGCCTTCTACATGAGATGCATAGCTTAAGGTGGCTGCCTATTGATTCTAAGATTAAGGCCTTGAAGGCCATATTCAGCTAGACATGCTTAAGCACTACTATTTTCTTCACAAAATAGAGTAGAGGTGTGGAAAAGTTGATTTGGCTTCGATGGTGATTGTGTACATATATAAAAGAATTCTATATATTACTTCACAATTCAGGGTGCTGTTCTGGAATATCAGATTCCCTTTATTTTATTCTAACTAACTAACAAATAGGTTTATTCTTTTATATAAATCAATTTCCGCCTAGATTACTTCTCATTTTTGTTTCTCCATTTCTGTTCATCATTTTTATCTATAAACTTTATGACAGCTACTGGAGTATAAGAGCTAAGCTCACTCCAAAATTTAGTTAAATCTGAGCTACACATAATTTATTAAAAATATAACAATCAGCTGTCTGCAGAAATGAGATTTTCCTACCAAAGCTAGTCATAAGCATAAGGAGGGCTCTGGCCCAGTGGTGGCTCAAAATAACCCTTGGACAGTCCTCAATAAATTTCTATCCAAAAACACATATTTATTTATTTGCTACTCTAAACAGAGCAAAAATTAAGTTTTTTATTTTTAACAGGTGTGCTAACAAGGTTTTAGTCCTCTGGAGCAAAATGGTGATTTTTCACTGCACAGATTATTTTTAATGATTTCTGTACTGCAAAAAGACAGGAAACACATTTTCATTCATAACTGGAGCTACACTGCATATTGTTAGGTCCCCTTTGGACACAAGCTGTCCAAAGTCACAACAAACAACATATCCAAAAATCAACCCTAGCCGAGCTCTGGATTTGAAATGGTGCACAAGTTTCAATTTCCACAGTTTGAATTTTAATTCAAAAACGGTTCATCAAAAGTATACACATGCCTAAAGGAGATTGGAGTTTACAATCTCACGAATCCAGGGAGTATTTTTGTGCATTTTTCTGATTTTTGTACGATTTTTAATGGATTTTACAAGATTCGGGAAAATTAGATCTAGGTTTAAGAATCTTTTTACGCTGAGAACCCTAGAACTTTCAAAACCTTACGAACAAGTCCCTGGTTTTTGCGCAGAGGACCCTAGAAAAACGAAGACGATGAACCTATGCCCTCGGCTCTCGCCGGAGTTGCGCCGGCCAAACGACGGCGAACTAGGCTCGGGGAAGTGGGGGAAAAGATCCAGGGGCTCACCACGAGTCGGTTGGTGACGGTTGGGAGGCCGGGGAAGCTCGGGGTTTCGCCGGCGACGAGCGGTGGCGGTGCGGCCGCCGCGACTGCTACGCCGGTGAGGTCGGAGGCGTTCGTCGGGGTTTGAAGGGTCCTAGAGCACCAGTGGAGCTTGAGGAAGCTAATGGCGTGCTCGGTTGACCTCGGGGACGGCTCGGAGTAGGGTCTTGACGTGAGGGTGCTCCGGCGGCCGAAAATCGCGATTTGGCGGAAATCTTGATTTCTCGCCGGAGAAGCGACAATAGCTCGGGGGAAGTGGGGGGATTTGGAGCTAGGGTAGAGGTCTAATTTCGTGCGCGATGAATTTGGGAATGGTGGAGAGTGGAAGGAGAATTTTGCCTCGAAGCTCGGCTCGGTTCGCGCGTCGCAAGGTGGAAGACGACGGGGAAGAGCGCGAGGAGACGAACTGGAGCAATGAGCGAGTGAGTGGAGGGTGAGAGTGGCTCGGTGGGAGGCTTGGGCATGCTAGAGCGGGGTCGTGCGGCCTCGGGAGCGTGCGCGCGGAGTAATGGCCGACGCGACGCGCCATTGATGCGCTGGGAGCTTGGACAGAGCGCGAGCGGCTCGGTTGGCGAGGGAGATCGTTGCGTGCTACTGTAGGATCGTCTACAGGGCGTGTTGGAACGTAGCGGGACGGTATCGCGGCCTGCAGAGCGCTCAGCGCGGCGCGAGCGCACGTGCGGCCACGGCGGCGCACGACCGGCATGATGGCGCTCCGCGGCGCGAGGCGAGGCGACTCGACGGCGGCGACGTGATGGCTCGGGAGGGGCTGGACAAGTGCTAGGCGACAAGCGCCAGCGTCCGCCGCGGCACGGCCAGCCCGGCGCGGCCTGCGCCGCTCGCCGGCCACGTGGCGGCCGAGCTCCGGCCAGCGCAGGAGCGCGCCAGGGCACTGTTGGCGCCCCGTGGAGCTCCGTTTTCCCATTTGAATTTTCTCCAAAAATTTGAACTGAACTTGAAAAAGTGTGAAATTAAAAGTTGGAGTTTTGGAGATGGACACAACTTTCTTTTTGGGATGAACCTGAAATCCCAAGTTTTTCGAGCTCAAACAACCCAAATACAAAAAGGTGCCCAGAACTGTATTTCGAGTTTTTGAGGGACTAAACTGCAAAATTTTCAAAAGTTCCAAACAGTGACTAGGGTTTATTTGTGATGAAAAACACCTTTTATTTTTGTAGATTTTCAAGTTTAGTACAAAAATCTCGAGTTTTCAGTTGGGTGTCAAACAACCCTTGTTTTTTAATTTAAAATTGAATTTTTGATGGATTTTTGAGTTTCAACCCATAATTCCGTGTTACATTGGTTTTAAGTGCACTTTCAATCATGTTGACATCAGAGATGTTACAACATTAGTGGTTGATGTTGGTTTGTTCTATAATCACTTATACCTAATTAATGGGTTTATACTTGGGTTCTACTCATTTGTAGTAAATTAGATGATAATAAAATGAAACAACTAAAAGTGCAACTGTAGTTTAACCGTGTCCAGCCTTTTGTCCTTGCATAACCCGTGTTATACTTGTTAAGTAAGATGGTTTACTTACACTTGCAACTATTCAACAAAATCCAGGATGGGTAACAGATGGAGCTTTGAATGATCAGTCGCTCGCTGAGTTTCTGGAGGATTTGCCGTACTTCTAGCTGTGTTCAACCAGTCGGTGTCCCTGTGGACTTGAGGCTCTACTAGTTATGAGGCGTTTAATAATATTAATACTTCCGCTGTGTTATTTGTTTAAGACTATGTCTTGTGTTAAACTCTGATATAAACTATTTTATTCGAGCATTGTGTTCTCTGTGATTCAATATTTGTAATCTATATGTGTTCTGTGGACATCCTGGGCACACATATGGAAGCATTCGGATTTCTTGGAAATCTGGGTGCTACAAAGTTGGTATCAGAGCCGTGCTGACTGTAGGATCACAGCCTAGATAGAACGGTCGATTAGAACCTGCTTAATCCTTGCTCTAAAAATTATTTTATATCCTAGAGTTGAGTTTCTGTTGAAAAATGGTGTTCTATTCTACCTCTGTCCTTTGTGAAAATTTTCTAGCCCTCCTCTAGTTTTCACTTCCATAGATGGCTCGACAGAGATAGAGAGTCCGCAAGAGCACTGATGGCTACTTTCCACCCTGCATCGAAGAGTACCCGTTGGTGGCACGCAACCCGGATGCCTACCAGGAGCTTCTTAGGCAGGAGGCTGAAGAAGGGGACCCCGAGGAGCTAGAGACCGAGTCCGTGGAGTTAGAACAACAACAAGAGAAGAATGAGGAGCTGCAGCACTAGTTGGAAGGACCTACGCCACGCAGCCCAGAGTTCGGTGCACAGTCGCCACCACACAGAAGGACTAGATACAACACCCTAGCTTACCGCACCACCATCGACCCTAAATGCTACCATAAGTTGTAATAGAGATCAAATAGAACGTTTTCGGCTCCAAAAGTAGTCTAAGAGTGTCGAGTCTTGTGTGAACCATGCCTTTAAATGCTTGAGTGAATTGTCATTATGCTTATGTGTGATTTGGATTTTTGTAATGATTGTGATGAGCGTGGATGAAAGTCTGCAATCATCTAGTATTGGATTAAGGTATAAGGATTTTAATGAATAAGTAGTTGGGTTCTCTATCCCTCGTGCATACCATCTACCTTTCCTCTGTTATCTGGGTTCCTTATCTTGTCAGTTCAGTGGACCTTCTTCAGTTTATCAGGACTAGCTCTAAGTTTTTGTGAGGAGTATGGCAGGGACCATAAGGGGGGTAGAATTCTTAGCACACCCTATAGTCCTAAATTCTATCGGAATGGATCTCATCTTGAGAATGAGCTGGCTAGCAAAGTACGAAGCAGTCATACAGTGTTCTAAGCGTGCAGTTCAGTTAGTGGCTCCATCAGGAGAGAAGATTGAGTATCAGGCAATTAAGTCCTCAGAGACTGGTTAAGATATTGGAGGAATCAGAGAGGGTCATCGGGAACAAAGACATCCGTGTGTGCAAGGTTCAGTGGAAACGTCATTCAGAAGGTGAAGCAACTTGAGAAAGAAAGGATGGTCTCAAGGCAGAATATCCATATCTCTTCCAATCTACGTCCGAATCTTGGGGACGAGATTCATTTTAAGGGGGGTAGATTTGTAACACCCTAAAAATGGCCCTATTTAAAATTTAGTAATTAAATGTTTTTTTTATATTCAAGTGCTCATAATTAATATAGGGAAATAAAATTTTGAATAATTAAAAGCAAATATAGGGTATAGAAACATTATTGTTGCATTCATGCTGGTGCATTTGTTTTTGATTATTGAATTCAAATCTGAATTTGAATTCAAATGAGTGTTTGAATAAAAGAAAAACCTTTTCTTTTTCTCTCTTTTTCTTTCCCCTTTTCAGCCCAGCCGGCCCAGCAACCCTCCCCTTTCCCGCGGCCCAACTCTCTTCTCTACCGCGCCAGCCCAGCTAGCAGCCCGCCTCGCGTTTCCCTCTCCCGCAGCGGCTGACCAGTGGGTCCCACCTGTCGGCGCCTTTCTTCCTCCGCCGCAGCCGCTGACGCGCTGGCCCCACATGTCATCGCCTACCTCTCGCCGTAAGGGAGCAGGGCTCCTCCCCGATCCGTGCCGCCGCCAAATCCGCTCCGCGCACGCCTCCTTCCTTGCTTGGCGCGCACGCGTAGGACTCCCCTCGAGCCCCTTTATAAGCGCCACTACCCTCTGCCTCGAATCCCCAACCCTAGACGCCGCTTCTAAGCTCGCAGCGCCGCCGCCGCAACCCTAGCCGCCGCCGTCGTCTCGAGCTCGTTTCGCCCGCGCTTTGCCGCCAATACCTCGCCCCAGAGCTTCGCCGCAAGGTGAGGAACTCGCCAAGCGCTTTTCCCTTCTCTCTATCGCCTTCTCGCGCGCGCCTAACCTCGCCGGAGTGCCCGCTCCGCCGCCGTGCGTCGCCAGCCGCCACCGTCGTGGAATCTTCGAGTAGAACCCCCAAAATCGACTCCCCGTCGTCTCCTCTACCTCTAGGACCAAACGCGGCGAGAAAAGGAGCTCCCAAGCCCCCAGCTGAGCCAACTCCGGCGAGGTCACGGCCTAGCGCCGCCGCGCTCCGGTGACCTCTGCCCCCAAGCGCCCAGAGCCGTCCGATCTAGATCCAACGGCCCAGATCTAAACCCGTTTTAAACCCGGTCCATTCCACCGTGACGTCAGCCCACGTCAGCATCTAGCCGCCGCCGTGCCTGTTTTGCAAAAGAGCCCCTCTGTTTTATGAAAATCAACCCGCGGTCCAGCGCAGTTCAAAAGTATTTACAACTGAGTCCTTTTTCTTTCGGTTTAGCCCCTGCTCTTTTGAAAAATAGTGCCCGCCGTCCTAGAAGTCGTTTTTACTCATTAGCCCTCGAGTTTTTATATGAAATTATGTTTTAGGTCCCTGGTTTCTTTCAAAAACACCCCTGGAAGCCTAAAACCTATACCAGCAAGCCCCTAGAGCCCGTTTTAAGCGTAGTTTCTCCGTTTTAACTCCGATTTGAGTGATTTTCGCGCTCACGTGTTCGTAGTGAAGCATAGAGTAACTCTAAAGCCTTCTTTTCATCTTTTGTTTATGTTTGGTGTATTGTTCTAATTAAATATCTTGTTTGCATGTATGTGTGAATGCTTGTGTGGTGATCGATGTGAGTAGTTGCCGAGCCGTTCGAGTTCGCCGACGATCCCGTTCCCAAAGAGCAAGAGCAGCAGCAGTTCGCTGAGGAAGGCAAGTATAACACGGACCATCCTTGTTACCTATACACCGATTAATCACATAAATCATATGCATGTGTCTAATACTGTTAACCACTAAGGATGTTCCTAGTCTTTACCTTATTCCTTGTTTACCCAGGGTTTTATGCATTATGGTTAGACTATGCTACGCACTGCAACCAACATTTATTTTTAATGTCAATATTGAATTAATGGTTCACTTCAATGATGGTTAAAAGATGCTTTTTAGCAACATGGTTCGGGGAACTAGAGCATGTGCTGTGTGCTTTGTTCTAGTGTCTCTATAAGGTTTGGTCTAGAGAATTAGAGCATGTGCTTCGTGCTTTGTTCTAATGTCTCTCCATAAGGTCCGGTTCTTAAAGCGACAACCCAGGAACCTGTTCGCCGCCGTTGGAACTATAATGGCTCTGGTCTTGGATAACTAGCTTGTACGTCTCTAGCTCGCCAGTGGTTACCGAAAGGCGTATGTGGGGAACATTCGTGAGAGTATAGTTTGATCCATCGAGGACGGTTCTATCCGTTGGCTATGCCCCGTTAGGCAAAGTCCCGTGATGTAAGCGTCCGATGTACGGCAGCTTCACACGTTGCGATGATTGCGCTCTCGCTCTGGACGCCATTGACCCCCTCACGTTGCGCCCTGAGCAAACATCAATATCGATGCCTCGAGTTACTGCCTATGTTGAACCAAAACGGCTACTGTGCTTGTTAGGCTGTTTTGTGAAAGTCCTCGTAACATAAATTCTTGTGGATTTATGTGACCGGCGGGTAAAGGGAGAAACCTCTGCAGAGTGTTGATCTATCATGATAGCCGTGCTCACGGACACGAGCGGCCTGGATCCTTTTTGATTAGAAGATGACATTAGTGGTTGATGTTGGTTTGTTCTATAATCACTTATACCTTATTAATGGGTTTATACTTGGGTTCTACTCATTTGTAGTAAATTAGATGATAATAAAATGAAACAACTAAAAGTGCAACTGCAGTTTAACCGTGTCCAGCCTTTTGTCCTTGCATAACCCGTGTTATACTTGTTAAGTAAGATGGTTTACTTACACTTGCAACTATTCAACAAAATCCCGGATGGGTAACAGATGGAGCTTTGAATGATCAGTCGCTCGCTGAGTTTCTGGAGGATTTGCCATACTTCTAGCTGTGTTCAACCAGTCGGTGTCCCTGTGGACTTGAGGCTCTACTAGTTATGAGGCGTTTAATAATATTAAGACTTCCGCTGTGTTATTTGTTTAAGACTATGTCTTGTGTTAAACTCTGATATAAACTATTTTATTCGAGCATTGTGTTCTCTGTGATTCAATATTTGTAATCTATATGTGTTCTGTGGACATCCTGAGCACACATATTGGAAGCATTCGGATTTCTTGGAAATCTGGGTGTTACACTTGCACACGTTGCTGCTTGCCCTTGCTTTGCTGATTTCCCGGGCGCTGGTTCTGTGGCTTGTTCTGTGGGCAGTCCTTGATGAAGTGACTGGTGCTGCCACACTTGAAGCACTGGCAGCCAGCACCAGGATGGGATGGCTGCTGCACGTTCTGCGTCGGCGCCGGTTGCTGCTGCGGCGGTGGAGGGAAACGGGGCGCACCCTGCTGTGGTGGCCTAGCAACCCATCGTCCTCCCGGAGGTGCCCTTGGCTGCCCCTGTGGTGCAGCCGGGGGAACCAGGCGGAACCTCTGTGGCTGGGCGCTCGAGGGTCCAGCGGGAGCCTTCCTCTTCTTCTCAGCCTTATGTACCACGTTGGCATCTTCCTGGGCGATGGCGATGTTCACAAGTTCGCCATAAGTGGCCACTCGGGTGGTGGTCAGTTGCGCCTTGAGCTTGGTATTGAGGAAACGTCGGGACCTCTCCATCTTCTTCATGTCAGAGTCGGCGTGATGACCCGCATATGGGCACAGACCGTTGAAGGCCTGGGCGTACTGAAGCACCGTGCGGGTACCCTGGGTTAGCGCCAGAAACTCAGTCAACTTCCGCTCCACCAAGCCAGTAGGAATGTGGTGGGCTTTGAAAGCAGCTTTGAACTCTTCCCACTCAATCACGTGACCCTCCTGCTGCAGGGCCAAGTAATTCTCCCACCATAGGAGAGCTGTGCCGCGGAGCTGCTGCGCCGCGAAGACCACCTTGCGGTTGGAAGTGCAAGGCGTGGCTAGAATAGAGAACTTGGATTCGATAGCTCGAATCCACGCATCTGCTTCCAAGGGCTCCTCGGCTCTTGACAATGTGACATCTCTGATGTCAAAAGAATTAAAAGTACACTTAAAGCCAATGCAAAAGGGAATTATGGGTTGGAACTCAAAAATCCATAAAAAATTCAAATGAAAATTCAAAAACAAGGGTTGTTTGACACCCAACCGGAATCTCAAAAATTTTGTACTAAACTTGAAACTCTCCAAAAATAAAAGTTGTTTTTCATCACAAATAAGGCCTAGTCACTGTTTGGAACTTTTGAAAATTTTGCAGTTTAGCCCCTCAAAAACTCGAAATACAGTTCTGGGTACCTTTTTGAATTTGGGTTGTTTGAGCTTGAAAAATTTGAAATTTCAGGTTCACCCCAAAAATAAAGTTGTGTCCCACCTCTCAAACTCCAACTTTTATTTTCATACTTTTTCATGTTCAGTTCAAATTTTTGGAGAAAATTCGAATGAGGCACAGAAGCTCCACGGGCACCAACAGTGGCCCTGGCGCGCCCCTGCTCTGGCCGGAGCTCGGCCGCCACGTGGCCGGCGAGCGGCGGAGGCCGCGCCGAGCTGGCCGAGCTGCAGCGTCGGGTGGCCGTTGTCCTCACGCGCTTGTCCGACCCCTCCGCGCCGTCACATCGCCGCTCGACCGCTCGCTTTGCCTCGCGTCGCGGAGCGCCATCATGGCGGTCGGAGCGCCGCCGTGGCTGCGCGCGCGCGACGCGCAGAGCCTCTCCGCAGAAGATTCCTCTCTGCTCCGTGCCAAGAAGCCCTGTAGAAGATCCCCCAGCGTCACGCAAGGATCTCCCTCGCCCAATCGAGCCGCTCGCGCTCTGCCCGAGCTCCCGCGCCATCAATGGCGACCTCGACAGCCCGATCGCTCGTGCGCACGCGTCCGAGGCACCTCGGTGCTCGCTAGCGCACCCAAACCCTTCACCGAGCACTCACACTCCTTCCCCTCAGTCCACAAGTAGCCATTCTCACTTCACCGCGTTCGCTTCCATCGTCTTCCACCTCAGGACGCCTTGAGCCGAGCTCGAGCTTCCCCGCCGCAAACTCAAATCGACCGCGAATCCCTCCACCCTTTTCCAATCCCCCGCGCGTGAAGCTCGCTCACTCACCCCGCTAGCTGCTCGAGCACTCCCCAGCTCGAATCGAGCCTCACTCGCCACGAATCGAGACTTTTCCCCACCGCTCGGGCATTAACACCGCAAGCACCACCTCCACGTCGAGCCCCATACCCCGGCCATCCCCGCCGCAGACGAACCCCACGACGAGCTCCACCATCGTCCAGTGAAGCTCACACGCCATTCCGCGCATCGCCTCGACCACCACAGGCCGCCAGCGACGTCGCCGGAGCTAACCGCGCCGCCGCTCAACGTCGACGAGCCGCGCCGCTTCACCCCCGACCGCAAGACCTACCTCAACCGACTCGCAGTGAGCTCCTCTCCATTTCCCCTAACTTTATCCGAGCCAACTCGCCATCGTTTCGCCGGCGTAGCAACGCCGACGAGCCCTGGACTTGGTTGCGTTCCCCTTTTTAATTCTAGGGTCCTCTGCGCAAAAATCAAGGACCTGTTCGTAAGGTTTTAAAAGTTCTAGGGTCTCCAGCGTAAAAAGATTCTTAAACCTAGATCTAGTTTTCCCGAATCTTGTAAAATCCGTTAAAAATCGTACAAAAATCAGAAAAATGCACAAAAATACTCCCTGGATTCGTGAGATTGTAAACTCCAATCTCATTTAAGAATCTTTATACTTTTGGTGAACCATTTTTGAATTAAAATTCAAACTGTAAAATTTGAAACTTGTGCACCATTTCAAATCCAGAGCTCCGCTAGGGCTGAGCTTTGGATATGTTGTTTGCAGTGACTTTGGACACCTTGTGTCCAAAGGGGACCTAGAAATATGGACTTTAGCTTCAGTTATGAATTAATTTGTGATTCCTGTCTTTTTGTAGTTCAGAAATTGTTAAAAATAATCCATGCAGCTAGAAATCACCATTTTTCTCCAGAGGCCTAAAAACTTGTTAGCACATCTGTTAAAAATGCCAAACTTAATTTTTGCCCTGTTTAAACTAGCAAATAAATAGATATGTGTTTTCGGATAAAAGTTATTGAGGACTGTCCAAGGGTTATTTTGAGCCACCACTTGGCTAGAGCCCTCCTTGTACTCATGACTAGCTCTGGCAGGAAAATTTCCTGATTTGGATGTATTTTCAATTTTATATGAATTTATTTCATTTCTGTAGGCAGCTGTTTAATTTATTTTTAATAAATTCTGTGTAGCTTAGATTTAGCTAAATTTTGGAGTGAGCCTAACTCTTATGCTCCAGTAGCTGTCATAAAGTTTATAGATAAAAAGGATGAACAGAAAATGAGAAACAAAAATGAGAAGGAATTAAAGTGGAATTGAATTATATAAAAGAATAAACCTTTTTGGTAATAAGTTAGAATAAAATAAGGAAAGTCTAAAATTCCAAGAACAGCACCCAAACTTCAGATAATAAATGGAAATTCTTTTATATATGTACACAATCACCATCAAAGATGAATAAAAATTTTCCACACCCACTACTCCATTTTTGTGAAGAAAAGAGTAGTACTTAAGCATGTCTAGGTAAATATGGCCTTCAAGGCCTTAATCTTGGAATCAATAGGCAGCCGCTATAAGTTATGCATCTCATGTAGAAGGCGCTATTCCGGACGGCACCTACCATCTCATCCCCGCCGACGAAGAAGGAATCCCGGAGGGATGTGGCAGTCGATGCCATGACTTGGCCTACCCAGGTTCCCCCTGGATGGCACATCGAGTGGGTTCCGTCCTCTGCCGAGGAACGGGAGGAGTAGCACCGTGGCAGGCTTCAGCATGGTGTTACTTGTATCGTCGTTAGTTTCTATTCCGCTGCAATGAACTGTTTAATTCCGCTGCAATGAATTTGGTACTCTGATTTAAACTTCGAACTTGGTTTGTAATAACTCTATGTTACCCCTTTATGTATGTTAAATTTGTGGAATGTTGTAATCTCTGGAACTCACCTTCGTGTGGGCGTGCTGTTGTTTCGATCGAGAAAAGTACGTGGTTAAATCGGGTTTAATCCGACGGCGCTCCAGCTTATTCCGGATTAAGGGCCTGACTACTTGATTAGTGGTCCCGGGGTACTTAACTTGGAATAATTTCGGAGTGGTCCGCCACAGAGAACACCGGCGGGTGTGTAGCCAAGAAGTCCTCATACCGAGCCACTTGAGGTTGAGGGGCCCGTTGACCTCCTTGTTGCTGCATCTGCTGCTGCATCATTTGTTGCTGATGCTGCAGGTTCCGGAGAATTTCCGTCTGCGTAGCATACAATTGTTGCCACGTCGGAGGTTGCTGCGGTGGCGGAGGTGGTGGCGGCTGTTGCTGCCCTTCTGGCCCTTGCTGGTTAGCATTGGAGCCGCTAGCATCATGACCGCTGCGAGTGATAGCCATCTGCAGTAGGTACTTGTATTAGCCACATTTCATAAGCTTGCATAAATGATGACAAGATAGAACGTGGCAATATAATGAAGTTTACTGCATAAGACGACATATCAACAAGCAGTTCGGAAGAAAAATCATATCTCCCAGTAGAAAGCAAGTCAGATGCTCCGATTCGGCCAGTAGCTCTAAAATTTCATACTCTACAACTTTCATGTTTGGCTCAGACCCAAATTCAGGCTGGAACTAGGCCGAAAAATTCAACTTTTAGCTCTCTGGGTTTGCTGTTTTATGGTAGGCCAAGCTGTAGTGTTTTGGTTGCCATCTTTATTTCGCTTAACCAATGGGGTTGAAATTTGGTGAGCATTTCGTTTGATAAATTCCAAACAACTTTGTAGTTCACATCACAGCCCAGAAATGAATGGAAGACCCATTAATAATTAAAACAAGGTTAGCGTGAACGTCTATTCTGAAAAAAAGGTCAAGGGTGAGAACCGGTTAGCGCCAAAGAAATAAAAACAGATTCTGGACAGTGTAGTAAAAATTATAAAACTCGGCATCTACAAACCCAAAAATTCCAAATTTGGCCAGAACATTGTTTAAGTAATTTCAAACAAGTTTCATGTTGAAGGTTTGAGCAGAAACCGTCGTTAAGAAGGTGTAAAAATTCAATTTTTATCTCACTGTTCCCAGAAATTTCCAGCAGACAGGGGGTTACCATTTTAAGCATAACTCTAGTTCTACTTAACCAATTTCATTGAAATTTCTACAGCACAAACTAGATAACATTTATGACAACTTTCATGTTGAGCACTTTTTCGTTTGACAAGGTTTTCAGGTTCGAATTAATTACGCAACAGACTGGTTTCGGCAGAGTTTCGGCACAACTTCCGGTTGTTATTCAATTTTGATGACGGGTAGTTCAATGTTCGTGCAATAAGGTTCAATATAATTTCAGTGAATTGCAATACATGAGCGGCCTATTTGTTCTCACCAACACACGTGCCAATAAAATTTTGGCCTACGAAGTTAGTGCTGGTGGCTAGGCAATATCCGTCTCTCCCTATATTAACTAGCCGAACTTTACTAACCGTTCATCTTACGGAATCGTGGTCAGTGTACCTGCAGAAAATTCCATTCCAGAGCATGTATAATCAACCTTTGGTACCAGCACTCACGAAAGCGTTTTCATACATTACCACCCACTATAGAGGTGGCACCCGGACGTTGAACATTGATCGGGCAATGTTTCATATGTCACCAAGGCAACATATTCACAATTTCATATGCTCATGAAATAGCGTATTGACTTTGTGCCGCCATCATATTTGCATATGATGCCGTGGTACGCTACAACAATCGCCGTACCTTGCGCCCACCATGCTATTCTAGTTTTATACGCCATCACAGCGTATTGACTATGTGCCGCCACTATATTTTCATATAGTGCCGTGGTACGTTACAGCAATCGCCGTACCTTGCGCCCACCATTGCGTAAAGTAAATCACAGAATGAAATGTGCTGGGAGTCAGTATAGTATATAATTAGCCACCTAACATATCGTGATCCCTTAACCCACATAGGCTTCACGCTCTATGTAACATCCTTAGCGGTCCTAAGAATATCCTTTCATCGCAAATGCGCGGCGGAAGTAAGAGTTGGCAAGTTTTATTCAAAAGTGTTATTTAAGGTTTGTTGCTCTCTCTGGTACGCCTGTTTCGGCTCTGATAACAGCTGTGGCGGACCACTCCGAAGTTATTCCAAGTTAAGTTTAGCATTTTTACCACAAGTGCTAACAAGTTATTAGACCTCTGGAGAAAAATGGTGATTTTTGGCTGCATGGATTATTTTTAATAATTGCAGGACTAAGCTTAGACAGGAATCACAAATTAATTCATAACTGAAGCTACAGTCCATATTTTTAGGTCTCCTTTGGACACAAGACGTCTAATGTCACCGCAACCAACATATACAAAGCTCAACTCCAGAAGAGCTCATGGTTTGAAATGGTGCACAAGTTTCTAAAAACTGAGTTTGAATTTTAATTCAAAAATGGTTCACCAAAAGTATATACATGCTAACATGAGATTGGAGTTTACAATCTCACGAGTTCAGAGAGTATTTTTGTGCATTTTTCCGATTTTTGTATGATTTTTGGTGGATTTTACAAGATTTCGGGAAAATGGCTTAAACCTTAAGAATCTTTTTACGCCGCGACCCTTGAATCTTTTGAAAACTTCACGAACAGATCCCTGCCTTTTTCACTGGGAACCCTGTAAAAAGGAAGACGATGATAAGTCCTCGGCTCGTCGACGGCGTTGCGCCGGCCAAACGACGGCGGGAGGAGGTCGGAGAAGTGGGGGAAAAGAACCAGCAGCTCACCACGAGTCGAATGGTAACGGTTGGGAGGCCGGAGGAGGCTCGGAGGTCGCCGGTGACGTGCGGTGGCAGTGCGGCCACCACGGCTTCGATTCCGGCGAGGTTTGTGGCTGTCACCGGGGTTGGAGGGGCTCGTGAGCACCAGTGGGACTCGGTGAAGCTGTTGGGATGCTCGGTTAACCTCGGGGATGGCTCGAAGTGGGTGCTCGACGTGGGGGTGCTCCGGCGGCCGGAAATGGGGATTTGGGGGAAAATCCAATTTCTCGCTGGAGAGTTGGGGAAAGCTTGAGAGAAGTGGGGGAAATGGAAGCTAGGGAAGTGGTCTAGCTCTGTGTGCGAGGAATTTGGGAATGGTGGAGAGACGAGGACGAATTTTGCCCCGACACTCAGCTCGGTCCGCGCGGCTAGAGGTTGAAGACGATGTGTGTGAGCACGGGGAGGAGAAATGGCAGCGTGTGGACTGAGGGGAAGGAGTGTGGGTGCTCGGTGGGGTGCTTGGTGTGACATCTCTGATGTCAAAGTTTTAAAAGTACACTTAAACAAGTGCAAAAAGGGAAATAAGGGTGTTAGGATTCAAAAATTCATAAAAATTCAAATTGAAATTCAAAAACAAAGGTTGTTTGACACCCAACTGAAATCTCAAAAATTTTGTACTAAACTTGAAAATCTCCAAAAATAAAAGTTGTCAGTCATCACAAATAAGGCCTAGTCACTGTTTGCAACTTTTGAAAAGTTTGCAGTTTAGCCTCTCAAAAACTCGAAAAACCGATCTGAACGCCTTTTTAAATTTGGGTTGTTGGAGCTTGAAAAATTTGAAATTTCAGGTTCACCCCAAAAAGAAAGTTGTGTCCCACCTCCCAAACTCCAACTTTTGTTTTCACACTTTTTCATGTTCAGTTCAAATTTTTGGAGAAAATTGAAAAGGGGCAAAGGAGCTCCACGGGCACCCAACAGTCGCCCTGGCGCGCCCCTGCGCTGGCCGGAGCTCGGCCGCCACGTGGCCGGCGAGCGGCGGAGCCCGCGCCGAGCTGGCCGAGCCGTGGCGTCGGGTGGCGCTTGTCGTCTTGCGTTTGTCCAGCCCCTCCCGAGCCTTCACATCCTCGTCGACAGGCCGCCTCGCCTCGCGCCGCGCGAACGCCATCATGGCGGTCGGAGCGCCGCCGTGGCCGTGCGCTCGCGCGCGTCGCGCAGAGCCGCCTCGCGCGATTCTCCTCCCGCTCCGCTCCAAGAAGCTCTGCAGAGGATCCCCTAGCGCCACGCCACGATCTCCTTCGCCCAACCCGCGCTCGCGCCGCTGCCCGAGCCGTCAGCGCCATCAATGGCGACATTGACAGCCCGAGCGCGCGTGCACACGCTTCCGAGGCACCTCGGTGCTCGCTAGCGCACCCAAACACTCCCCTGAGCACCCTCATTCCTTCCCCCAGCCAGCGCCCAGTCCTTCTCCCTCTCCCCGCGTTCGCTCCCATCGTCTTCCACCTCGGGACGCTTCGAGCAGAGCTCGAGCTTCCTCGCCGCGAACCCAAATCGACCGCGAACCCCTCCACGTTTTCCCAATCCCTCGCTCGTGAAGCTCGCTCACTCACCCCGCTAGCCGCTCGAGCACTCCCCAGCTCGACTCGAGCCTCACTCGCCGCGAATCGACGCTTTTCCCCACCGCTCGGCCATTAACACCGCGAACACCACCTCCACGTCGAGCTCCATACCCCGGCCGTCCCCGTCGCAGACGAGCCCCACGACGAGCTCCACCATCGTTCGGTGAAGCTCACACGCCCCTCCGCGCGTCGTCTCGACCACACAGGCTGCCAGCAACGTCGCCGGAGCCAACCGTGCCACCGCTCAACGTCGACGAGCCGCGCCGCTTCACCTCCGACCACGAGACCTACCTCAACCGACCCGCGGTGAGCTCCTCTCCATTTCCCCCAACTTTCCCCGAGCCAACTCGCCGTCGTTTCGCCGGCGTAGCAACACCGACGAGCCGTGGACCTGTTTGTGTTCCCCTTTTTAGTTCTAGAGTCCTCTGCTCAAAAATCAGGGACTTGTTTGAAAGGTTTTAAAAGTTCTAGGGTCTCCAGCGTAAAAAGATTCTTAAACCTAGATCTATTTTTCCCGAATCTTGTAAAATCCGCTAAAAATGGTACAAAAGTCAGAAAAATGCACAAAAATACTCACTGGACTCGTGAGATTGTAAACTCCAATCTCATTTAAGCATGTATATACTTTTGGCGAACCATTTTTCAATTAAAATTCAAACATTAAATTTAGAAACTTATGCACCATTTCAAATCCAGAGCTTCGCTAGGGCTGAGCTTTGGATATGTTGTTTGCTGTGACATTGGACACCTTGTGTACAAAGGGGACCTAAAAATATGGACTGTAGCTTCAGTTATGAATTAAATTGTGATTCCTGTCTTTTTGTAGTCCAGAAATTGTTAAAAATAATCCATGCAGCTAAAAATCATTATTTTTCTCCAGAGGCCTAAAAACTTGTTAACACATCTGTTAAAAATGCAAAACTTAATTTTTTCTTTGTTTAAACTAGCAAATAAATAGATGTGTGTTTTCGGATAGAAATTTATTGACGACTGTCGAAGGGTTATTTTGAGCCACCACTTGGCCAGAGCCCTCCTTGCATTCATGACTAGCTCTGGTAGGAACATTTCCTGATTTGGATGTAGTTTCGATTTTATATGAATTTACCTTGATTATTTAGGCAGCAGATTGTACTATTTTTAATAAATTCTGTGTAGCTCAGTTTTAGCTAAATTTTGGAGTGAGCCTAACTCTTATACTCCAGTAGCTGTCATAAAGTTTATAGATAAAATGGATGAACAGAAACTGAGAAACAAAAATGAGAAGAAATTAAGGTGAAATTGAGTTATATAAAAGAATAGATCTTTTTGATAATTAGTTAAAATAAAATAAGGAAAGCCCAAAATTCCAGAACAGCACCCAATCTACAAAATAATAAATAGAAATTCTTTTATATATGTACACAATCACCATCAAAGATGAATAAAAATTTTCCACACCCCTCCTCTAATTTTGTGAAAGAGAGAGTAGTACTTTAGCATGTCTAGGTGAATATGGCCTTCAAGGCCTTAGTTTTGGAATCACTAGGCAGCCACTATAAGTTATGCATCTCATGTAGAAGGCGCTGTTGCGGACGGCTTCTACCATCTCATCCCCGCCGACGGAGAAGGCACCCCGGAGAACGGTGCCGGCGAAGGAACAGTCAACCCGGAGGCTAACCCCCAGCTAGAGCAAGAAGGCAAGCCCCGGAGCATAACCTAACCTTTAAAGTTTATGCATCTATGAATTCCCTATGCTTGTGCATTTACGTTTCAAGGAGTTGATTGAATACCTTAGCTGCACATTTCTAGTACCTATGACTTGCAACACTAGTATGAAAGGATCGATAGGGCATTGCTTTAGGTCCGTTACAAGTCGAGTGATTTCCTGTCACTCGCGAGACATAGGAGTTGCTTGTCTTTACTTATGTTGGAATCATAAGGATTGACGAGCGGGATGGTAGATGTAGATCTCCCGTCCGTGTATGATAATTGATTTAAGGTCGAAACGTGTGGTTGAGTGTGTCAAGTTTTTGAACGTACCACATGCATGCCGATATATGGGAATCGGTAAGCCCGGTACCAGATTGAAGCAGCTAGGGCCGATAGCCATCTCTCCTTGGAAACTTTTGTTTCCCCTGCCGTACACTTGTGGATATATGCGTGAGACTGTGAGTGAAGCAGTAAACCTCTATCCTAAGGAAGGTGGATTCGGATCCGAATTGTGGATCGATGGGAAAGGTTGGGAAGTGCTTGTACCTTTTATAGCAAGCATTGTCCGTGTGTGTTGGGTTTCCCTTGGCCAGGTAGCAAAATTCGGTTCGAACTATCCGCTTCTCGCGGTTAATGAGACTGCTTGACCGCCTTGCTGCATTGAGTAACAAGTGGAACTATGAGATTGATGAACTTGTTGGATGAAATAAATTGTATTGCACCACTTGTATGTTTAGAGAGGATGCTAATCTAGAATGGTTAAATCTACTAGAATATGATGCTAAAACTATGAAGGCAGGGATATACGCTTAGTTGCTTTTTGGCAAACAAACCCACCAGCCAAAAGCCTCTCATGTCTAGATGTCGGTGATGTAGTTTTCACCCGACGGGTAAGCCTTGCTGAGTATTAGTATACTCAGCCTTGCTTGTGGCTTTTATTTACAGGTACAGTGTTGGATGTGGCAGTCGATGCCATGACTTGGCCTACCCAGTTTCCCCTGGATGGCACATCGAGTGGGTTCCGTCCTCTGCCGAGGAACGGGAGGAGTAGCACCGTGGCAGGCTTTATCATGGTGTTACGTTGTATCGTCGTTAGATTATCTTCCGCTGCAATGAACTACTTTATTTCCGCTGCAAGAATTTGATACTCTGATTTAAATTCAAACTCGGTTTGTAATAACTCTATGATACCCCTTTATGTATGTTAAATTTGTGGAATGTTGTAATCTCTGGAACTCACCTTCGTGTGGGTGTGCTGTTGTTTCGATCGAGAAAAGTACGTGGTTAAATCGGGTTTAATCCGACGGCGCTCCAGCTTATTCCGGATTAAGTGCCTGTCTACTCGATTAGTGGTCCCGGGGTACTTAACTTGGAATAATTTCGGAGTGGTCCGCCACAGCTGGCATCAGAGCCGAAACAGCGCACCGGAGAGAGCAACAAACCTTAAATAAACATTTTTGAAATAAAACTTGCCAACTCGTACTTCCGCCGCGCTTTGCGATGGAAGGTTATTCTTAGGACCGCTAAGGATGTTACCTAGAGCGTGAAGCCTATGTGGGTTAAGGGATCACGATATGATAGGTGGCAAATAATATATTATACTGACTTCCAGCACATTCATTCTGTCATTTATTTTACGCAATGGTGGGCGCAAGGTACGGCGATTGCTGTAACGTACCACGGCACTATATGAAAATATAGTGGCGGCACATAGTCAATACGCTGTGATGGCGTATGAAACTAGAATAGCATGGTGGGAGCAAGGTACGGCAATTGCTGTAGCGTACCACGGCATCATATGCAAATATGATGGCGGCACAAAGTCAATACGCTATCTCATGAGCGTATGAAATTGTCAATATGTCGCCTTGGCGACATATGAACATTGCCCGTTCAATGTTAAACGTTTGGGTGCCACCTCTATAGTGGGTGGTAATGAATGGGGACGCTTTCGTGAGTGCTGGCACGAAAGGTTGATTATATATGCTCTGGAATGGAATTTTCTGCAGGTACACTAACCGCGATTCCGTATGATTGAACGGTTAGAAAAGTTCGGCTAGATAATATAGGGAGAGACGGATATTGCCTAGCCACCGGCACTAACTTCGTAGGCCAAAAGTTTATTGGCATGTGTGTTGGTGAGAACGAATAGGCCGCTCATGCATTGCATTCACCGAAATGATATTGAGCCTTAACACGTGACCAAGTAAACCGCCGTCAAAATTCAAATCACAATCCAAAATTCTGCTGAAACCAGTCTGTTTGCACCTTTAATTCGAAATTGAAAACGTTGTGAAACGAAAAAGTGTTCAACATTAAAGTTGTCATAAATGTTATGAAGTTTATGCTGTAGAAATTTCAATGAAAATGGTTTAGTAGAACTGGAGTTATGCTTAAAATGGTAACCCCCTGTCTGCTGGAAATTTCTGGGAACAGTGAGATAAAAATTGAATTTTTACACCATCTTAATGACAGTTCCTACTCAAACCTCCAACATGGAACTTGTTTGGAATTACTTAAACAATGTCCTGGCCAAATTTGGGAATTTTTGAGTTTGTAGATTTCGAGTTTTATAATTTTTGCTACACTGTCCAGAATCTGTTTTGTTTTTCTTTGGCGCTAACCGGTTCTCACCCCTGCCCTTTTCTTTTTGGTTCAGAATGGACGCTCACGCTGACTTGGCCAGCTACCCCAACGATGTTTCCTTTTCAGATTGCCTAGGATGGGAAGGCTTCCCTAGCATTCTGTGGTCAGTTTTGCAGGCGCTCGACTACCCTACCCCGCCACAATATGAAAGAACCCTCATCCGAGACCGTGGTGTGACCCGATCTCGTGTGCGTTTGGTGGTATAACGCCATCCACCGTGTCCTAGCTCCCCCACTTGGAGTGTGGAAGTTCATGGACACCACATGGAGACGACTTGAGAGCTAGCTGCCTTGAATGGCATTAGTTTTTTTTGTGCTCAGAACCAGGACTTGGTAGAGCACCAGTTGCTTGGGCTGTTTCCACCGACTCAGCCGGATGATCCCCATTGGATGAGGCGCTATCTTAGCTCCCCTTTGAGGATGGCGGAAAATCCCGTCGCTGCAGCTGCACTTATGATGAGGTGGATCCGAGCTTACCACCGTTTGCAGGCGCTCTTGGGACGGTCGCAGAGCGAGATGCTCAACCTTGCTATGGACATGTCCGCCCGTGCCCATGACATTGGGGTTGAGAGGACCTCATTGTCCATTGAGGTGAGCACCAGGGACGCCATGATTGCTGATTTGGAGAGGCAATTGAATGACCTCCACATCGCGCACAACAGCCAGCTCGCCCTGGAGCCAGCTATCAGTGCTTCAAGTGTGGCAGTAACAGCCACTTTATCAAGGACTGCCCACAGAACAAGCAACAGAACCAACGCCCAGGAAATCAGCAAAACAGGGGCAAACAACAGCAGCGTGTGCAGGTCCGACAAGGAAGGCTTAACTACACCACCTTGGCCAACCTACCCGAGGGAGCCCCAAACATGACTGGTACCTTCCCTATCCACACTCAACCTGCTGTGATACTGTTTGATTCCCTGGCAACACATAGTTTTATAAGCA
Organism: Digitaria exilis; assembly: GCA_015342445.1. Classification (NCBI taxonomy): domain Eukaryota; kingdom Viridiplantae; phylum Streptophyta; class Magnoliopsida; order Poales; family Poaceae; genus Digitaria; species Digitaria exilis. The sequence continues at coordinate 61,262 of JACEFO010002621.1, read as the reverse complement.
CAAGATTTCATGCAAAATGTGGGTTAAAATCTTACCATACCAAATCATCATATGTGATATCAACTGCGGGAGGTAAAATAGCATCCAACCAAGTCTCCCGAAGAGTTCCAATCAGGCTGGGAAGTAAAATATTTCCTACTGATTTAATTCTGCTTGGTGTGGAAGGCATTGACATTGTGTTGGGAGCCAATTGGATGACTCAGCATAAGGTCGTGCTAGATGTTGCGGAACGAGTTGTTGAAATAAACTCGCCTACGCATGGCCCTAGTGTGCTATATCTACCACAACGGAATTGTGTCTATGCGTGTGCTTATACAATGGTAGAAACCCAACTAAAGGACATTCCGGTGGTATGTGAGTATGCCGATGTTTTTCCGGATGACTTACCTGGGATGCCGCCGGATAGGGACATTGAATTTGTGATTGAACTCCAACCTGGCACAGCACCTATATCAAAGAGACCATATAGAATGCCACCCAATGAATTGGCTGAATTAAAAATTCAACTCCAAGAACTGCTAGACAAGGGTTTCATTCGTCCAAGTGTGTCGCCTTGGGGATGTCCCGCTATCTTTGTGAAGAAGAAGGACCATTCTTTGAGGTTGTGTATCGATTACCGGCCTCTCAATGCGGTGACTATTAAAAACAAGTACCCACTCCCCCGTATTGACTTCCTGTTTGACCAACTAGCTGGCGCCAGAGTGTTCTCCAAGATTGATCTTCGCTCTGGCTATCACCAAATAAAAATCCGACCTTGTGACATTCCAAAGACTGCCTTTTCTACTCGTTACGGACTTTATGAATTCTTGGTTATGTCTTTTGGACTCACCAATGCCCCAGCCTATTTCATGTACCTCATGAATTCGGTTTTCATGTCAGAACTAGACAAGTTCGTGGTGGTTTTCATTGACGACATTCTTATATATTCCAAGAATGAAGAAGAGCATGCCGAGCACCTACGCATCGTTCTTCAGAGATTGAGAGACCATCAGCTCTATGCCAAGTTCTCCAAGTGTGAATTCTGGCTAGAGAGTGTGGAATTCTTAGGTCACACGGTTTCCAAGGATGGTATATCCGTGGATCCGACCAAAGTGCAAGAGGTGCTAGATTGGCAACCACCTACTTCTGTCCACGAGATTCGGAGTTTTCTGGGTTTAGCCGGTTATTATCGCCGTTTTATTCCGGACTTCTCTCGGATTGCGAAACCTATGACCAGACTCTTAAAGAAGGGAGTCAAGTTTGAGTGGAATGACAAATGTGATGAAGCTTTCCACACTTTGAGAAAACATTTAACTACAGCCCCAGTTTTAGCTCAACCCGATTGCACCAAGCCCTATGATGTCTATTGCGATGCTTCAGGCACCGGACTTGGTTGTGTCCTCATGCAAGAGAACCGAGTCATTGCTTATGCTTCTCGAGCACTTCGGCCTCATGAGCAAAACTACCCCACGCATGATCTTGAGTTAGCAGCGGTTATTCATGCTCTCAAGATGTGGAGACACTATCTGATGGGTGTTCCATGCAACATATACACCGACCACAAGAGCCTCAAATATGTCTTTACTTAGGCACATTTTAATATGAGGCAGTGAAGATGGTTCGAGTTAGCAAAGGACTATGACCTCAGTGTGCATTATCACCCCGACAAGGCAAATGTGGTTGCGGATGCACTAAGCCGCAAGGCTCATTGTCATTGTCTTTCCGTGCAGTCCTACGCTGACACCTTGTGCCATGAAATGGCAAAGCTCAACTTAGAGATTGTTCCACACGGGTACTTCAACCATATTTCAGTCGAACCAACCTTGCATGATCAGATTGTTGAAGCCCAATTAAATGACGCAAAGATTAAAATCCTTAAAAGGAAATTGTCGAAGGAGAAGGTGAAGGAAAAATACAAGTGTTTCTGGCTAGATGGGCAGGGAGTGATGTGGTTTGGACATCGCATCGTGGTGCCCAAAAACACGGAACTCCGAAGGAAAATTATGGATGAGGCCCATCTCTCCAAATTTTCTATCCATCCCGGTAGCACCAAAATGTACCAAGATTTGAAACAAAACTTTTGGTGGACTCGGATGAAGCGAGAAATTGCCACGTATGTATCGGAATGTGACACATGTCAGCGGGTTAAGGCTAGCCACTTGAAGGTAGCAGGCACGCTTCAACCTCTACCTATTCCCTCATGGAAGTGGGAAGATATAAGCATGGACTTCATTGTTGGACTTCCCAGAACCCCTCAGGGGCATGACTCCATTTGGGTAATTGTGGACCGTCTTACCAAGACCGCACATTTTATTCCGGTCAATACCATTTATACCGCTAAGAGGTACGCTGAGATTTATTTGGAACGGATCGTTTGTCTACATGGGGTACCCAAGATGATAATTTCAGATCGTGGTACTCAGTTCGTAGCACGCTTTTGGGAACAATTGCAACTATCCCTAGGCACAACACTGATCCGTAGTTCAGCATATCACCGTCAGACCAATGGGCAGACGGAAAGGGTAAATCAAATACTTGAGGATATGCTTCGAGCTTGTGTTATCCATTATGGGAAGAATTGGGAGAAATGTTTATCTCTGGCCGAATTCTCCTATAACAACAGCTACCAAGCGAGTCTTAAAATGGCACCTTTCGAAGCCTTATATGGTAGAAGATGTCGGACCCCGTTGTGTTGGTCCCAGGCAGGCGAGAGGTATACCTACAGCCCTGACCTTGTAAAGGAAGCGGAAGAAAAGGTTAGGATCATCCGTGAAAATTTGAGAACCGCCCAGTCACGGCAAAAAAGTTACTCTGATCAACGACGGAAGCCACTTCAATTCGAAGTTGGTGACCACGTGTATCTCAAGGTCTCCCCGACCAAGGGTGTGCAAAGATTTGGATTGAAGGGAAAACTTGCACCTCGTTACATCGGCCCATATGAAATTACTCAACAATGTGGACCGGTAGCCTACCGTGTGAAGCTTCCCGAGAAGCTCTCAGCCGTGCACGATGTTTTCCACGTTTCCCAACTCAAGAGGTGTTTACGTGTTCCGACCGAAGTTGTTGAACCAGAAGAACTCTCGGTTGAACCGGATCTCTCTTATGATGAGCATCCCGTTAAAATCCTCGATGAGAAAGAGAGACAAACACGTAGGAGAGGAGTTAAAATGTACAAAATTCAATGGAGTCATCACTCCGAAGACGAAGCCACGTGGGAAACCGAGGACTATCTTGAGAGGAATTTCCCCGACATCCTTTCGTAAGCCAAAGGTACCTTTCCTACCTTATTCCTTAGTTTTATCGAATCTCGGGACGAGATTCCTTTTAAGGGGGGTAGGCTGTGACATCTCTGATGTCAAAGTTTTAAAAGTACACTTAAACAAGTGCAAAAAGGGAAATAAGGGTGTTAGGATTCAAAAATTCATCAAAATTCAAATTGAAATTCAAAAACAAAGGTTGTTTGACACCCAACTGAAATCTCAAAAATTTTGTACTAAACTTGAAACTCTCCAAAAATAAAAGTTGTCAGTCATCACAAATAAGGCCTAGTCACTGTTTGGAACTTTTGAAAATTTTGCAGTTTAGCCCCTCAAAAACTCGAAAAACCGATCTGAATGCCTTTTTGAATTTGGGTTGTTTGAGCTTGAAAAATTTGAAATTTCAGGTTTACCCCAAAAAGAAAGTTGTGTCCCACCTCTCAAACTCCAACTTTTGTTTTCACACTTTTTCATGTTCAGTTCAAATTTTTGGAGAAAATTCAAAAGGGGCAAAGGAGCTCCACGGGCGCCCAACAGTCGCCCTGGCGCGCCCCTGCGTTGGCCGGAGCTCGGCCGCCACGTGGCGGCGAGCGGCGCAGCCCACGCCGAGCTGGCCGAGCCGCGGCGTCGGGTGGCGCTTGTCGTCTTGCGTTTGTCCAGCCCCTCCCGAGCCTTCACATCGCCGTCGACAGGCCGCCTCGCCTCGCGCCGCGCGAACGCCATCATGGCGGTCGGAGCGCCGCCGTGGCCGTGCGCTCGCGCGCGTCGCGTAGAGCCGCCTCGCGCGATTCTCCTCCCGCTACGCTCCAAGAAGCTCTGCAGAGGATCCCCCAGCGCCACGCCACGATCTCCTTCGCCTAACCCGCGCTCGCGCCGCTGCCCGAGCCGTCAGCGCCATCAATGGCGACCTTGACAGCTCGAGCGCGCGTGCACACGCTTCCGAGGCACCTCGGTGCTCGCTAGCGCACCCAAACACTCCCCTGAGCACCCTCATTCCTTCCCCCAGCCAGCTCCCAGTCCTTCTCCCTCTCCCCGCGTTCGCTCCCATCGTCTTCCACCTCGGGACGCTTCGAGCAGAGCTCGAGCTTCCTCGCCGCGAACCCAAATCGACCGCGAATCCCTCCACGTTTTCCCAATCCCTCGCTCGTGACGCTCGAGCACTCCCCAGCTCGAATCGAGCCTCACTCGCCGCGAATCGAGGCTTTTCCCCACCGCTCGGCCATTAACACCGCGAACACCACCTCCACGTCGAGCTCCATACCCCGGCCGTCCCCGTCGCAGACGAGCCCCACGACGAGCTCCACCATCGTTCGGTGAAGCTCACACGCCCCTCCGCGCGTCGTCTCGACCACCACAGGCCGCCAGCGACGTCGCCGGAGCCAACCGTGCCGCCGCTCAACGTCGACGAGTTGCGCCGCTTCACCTCCGACCACGAGACCTACCTCAACCGACCCGCGGTGAGCTCCTCACCATTCCCCCAACTTTCCCCGAGCCAACTCGCCGTCGTTTCGCCGGCGTAGCAACGCCGACGAGCCGTGGACCTGTTTGCGTTCCCCTTTTTAGTTCTAGGGTCCTCTGCGCAAAAATCAGGGACTTGTTTGAAAGGTTTTAAAGTTCTAGGGTCTCCAGCGTAAAAAGATTCTTAAACCTAGATCTATTTTTCCCGAATCTTGTAAAATCGGCTAAAAATCGTACAAAAACCAGAAAAATGCACAAAAATACTCCCTGGACTCGTGAGATTGTAAACTCCAATCTCATTTAAGCATGTATATACTTTTGGCGAACCATTTTTGAATTAAAATTCAAACTGTAAATTTAGAAACTTGTGCACCATTTCAAATCCAGAGCTTCTCTAGGGCTGAGCTTTGGATATGTTGTTTGCAGTGACGTTGGACACCTTGTGTCCAAAGGGGACCTAAAAGTATGGAATGTAGCTTCAGTTATGAATTAAATTGTGATTCCTGTCTTTTTGTAGTCCAGAAATTGTTAAAAATAATCCATGCAGCTAAAAATCACCATTTTTCTCCAGAGGCCTAAAACCGTGTTAACACATCTGTTAAAAATGGAAAACTTAATTTTTGCTCTATTTAAACTAGCAAATAAATAGATGTGTGTTTTCGGATAGAAATTTATTGACGACTGTCAAAGGGTTATTTTGAGCCACCACTTGGCCAGAGCCCTCCTTGCATTCATGACTAGCTCTGGTAGGAAAATTTCCTGATTTGGATGTATTTTCGAATTTATATGAATTTATCTTGATTATTTAGGCAGCAGATTGTACTATTTTTAATAAATTCTGTGTAGCTCTGTTTTAGCTAAATTTTGGAGTTAGCCTAACTCTTATACTCCAGTAGCTGTCATAAAGTTTATAGATAAAATAGATGAACAGAAACTGAGAAACAAAAATGAGAAGAAATTAAGGTGAAATTGAGTTATATAAAAGAATAGACCTTTTTGATAATTAGTTAAAATAAAATAAGGAAAGCCCAAAATTCCAGAACAGCACCCAATCTACAAAATAATAAATAGAAATTCTTTTATATATGTACACAATCACCATCAAAGATGAATAAAAATTTTCCACACCCCTCCTCTAATTTTGTGAAAGAGAGAGTAGTACTTTAGCATGTCTAGGTGAATATGGCCTTCAAGGCCTTAGTTTTGGAATCACTAGGCAGCCACTATAAGTTATGCATCTCATGTAGAAGGCGCTGTTGCGGACGGATTCTACCATCTCATCCCCGCCGACGGAGAAGGCACCCCGGAGAACGGTGCCGGCGAAGGAACAGTCAACCCGGAGGCTAACCCCCAGCTAGAGCAAGAAGGCAAGCCCCGGAGCATAACCTAACCTTTAAAGTTTATGCATCTATGAATTCCCTGTGCTTGTGCATTTACGTTTCAAGGAGTTGATTGAATACCTTAGCTGCACATTTCTAGTACCTATGACTTGTAACACTAGTATGAAAGGATCGATAGGGCATTGCTTTAGGTCCGTTACAAGTCGAGTGATTTCCTGTCACTCCCGAGACATAGGAGTTGCTTGTCTTTACTTATGTTGGAATCATAAGGATTGACGGGCGGGATGGTAGATGTATATCTCCCGTCCGTGTATGATAATTGATTTAAGGTCGAAACGTGTGGTTGAGTGTGTCAAGTTTTTGAACGTACCACATGCATGCCGATATATGGGAATCGGTAAGCCCGGTACCAGATTGAAGCAGCTAGGGCCGATAGCCATCTCTCCTTGGAAACTTTTGTTTCCCCTGCCGTACACTTGTGGATATATGCGTGAGACTGTGAGTGAAGCAGTAAACCTCTATCCTAAGGAAGGTGGATTCGGATCCGAATTGTGGATCGATGGGAAAGGTTGGGAAGTGCTTGTACCTTTTATAGCAAGCATTATCCGTGTGTGTTGGGTTTCCCCTGGCCAGGTAGCAAAATTCGGTTCGAACTGTCCGCTTCTCGCGGTTAATGAGACTGCTTGACCGCCTTGCTGCATTGAGTAACAAGTGGAACTATGAGATTGATGAACTTGTTGTATGAAATAAATTGTATTGCACCACTTGTATGTTTAGAGACGATGCTAATCTAGAATGGTTAAATCTACTAGAATATGATGCTAAAACTATGAAAGCAAGGATCTACTCTTAGTTGCTTTTTGGCAAACAAACCCACCAGCCAAAAGCCTCTCATGTCTAGATGTCGGTGATGTAGTTTTCACCCGACGGGTAAGCCTTGCTGAGTATTAGTATACTCAGCCTTGCTTGTGGCTTTTATTTACAGGTACAGTGTTGGATGTGGCAGTCGATGCCATGACTTGGCCTACCCAGTTTCCCCCTGGATGGCATATCGAGTGGGTTCCGTCCTCTGCCGAGGAATGGGAGGAGTAGCACCGTGGCAGGTTTTATCATGGTGTTACGTTGTATCGTCGTTAGATTATCTTCCGCTGCAATGAACTACTTTATTTCCGCTGCAAGAATTTGATACTCTGATTTTAATTCAAACTCGGTTTGTAATAACTCTATGATACCCCTTTATGTATGTTAAATTTGTGGAATGTTATAATCTCTGGAACTCACCTTCGTGTGGGCGTGCTGTTGTTTCGATCGAGAAAAGTACGTGGTTAAATCGGGTTTAATCCGACGACGCTCCAGCTTATTCCGGATTAAGTGCCTGACTACTCGATTAGTGGTCCCGGGGTACTTAACTTGGAATAATTTCGGAGTGGTCCGCCACACTTGGGCACGCTAGAGAGCAATGAGCTGCCTCGGGAGCGTGCGCGAGGGGAGATAGCTAACGCGACGCGCCATTGATGCGCCCCGAGCTCGGACAGAGCGCGCGACGGGGTTGGGCGAGGGGGATTGTCGCGTGAGGGAGTGAGATACGCTGCAGAGAAGATTTGGCGCGTAGCGGGAGAGAGAATCCGCCGTGGGGCGGCTCTGCGCTGCGCGCGCGCGATGGCCAACGGAGGAGCTCCGCCCGCCATGATGGCCTGACCGCGCGGCGAGGCAATGCGGCGCTACAGCGCGTGACGCGACCGTATGAGAGGCCGGACATTCGTGCGAGGACAAGGGCTACACGCCGCCGTGGCTCGGCCGGCCTGGCGCGGCCTCCGCCGCACGCCGGCCACGTGGCGGCCGGACTCCGGCCAGGAGCAGAGCGCGCCAGGGGTGAGCTGGCAGCACCGTGGAGCTCCTTTGCCATTTTTAAATTTTCTCCAAAAATTTGAACTGAACTTTGAAAAATTAAAAATAGAAGTTGGAGTTGGAGATGTGGAACACAACTTTCTTTTTGGTGTGAACCTGAAATTTCAAATTTTTCAAGCTCAAACAAGCCAATTTCAAACAGACGTTCAGAACTGTTTTTCGAGTTTTTGAGGGGCCAAACTACAAAATTTGAGAAAGTTCCCAACAGTGACTAGGCCTTATTTGTGATGACAAACAACTTTTATTTTTGGATATTTTCAAGTTTAGTATAAATTTCTTGAGATTTCAGTTGGGTGTCAAAAAGACCTTTGTTTTGAATTTAATTTGAATTTTTGGTCAAATTTTGTGTTCAAACACCATTGTTCCCCTTTTTAACCTATTTTAAATGTATTTTCAATGTATTATCATCAGGGATGTCACACTCAAGGCCTTTGAATTTATCCTCGAGGCTATGCACCACCTCGCAATAAGCCACCATCTTTTCATCGTGGCAGCTTGACTCCTTCATCACTTGATCAACGACTAGCTGGGAGTCGCCACGAATGTCCAGGCGCTTGATGCCTATCTCGAGGGCGATGCGTAATCCTGCGAGTAGTGCTTCATATTCTGCCATGTTGTTGGATGCGGGGAAATTGAGGCGTACGACGTATCGAAGGTGCTCCCCTCGGGGCGAGATGAAAAGTAGGCCGGCACCTGCACCTGTTTTCATCACCACCCGTCGAAGTATATTTCTCAGCAGTCGGTGCTGGCCTTCGAAGGAGGGACCTGAGTTTCCATCCACTCAGCCACGAAGTCGGCCAAGATCTGGGCTTTGATGGCCTTTCTTGGCGCATAAGTGAGGGTCTCCCCATCAACTCCATCGACCACTTCGAGATTCGACCGGAGACTTCCTGGTTCTGGATAATCTCGCCCAGAGGGAAAGATGATACAACGGTCATCGGGTGCGCCTCGAAGTAATGTCGCAGCTTGCACCGGGCCAACACAATGGAGTAGATCAGCTTCTGGATGTGGGGATACCTCGTCTTGGTCTCGGCCAGAACCTCGCTGACGTAGTACACTGGGCGCTGAATGGGTAAGGAATGCCCTTCCTCGATCCTTTCTACTACGACAACAACGCTGACAACCTGGGTGGTTGCTGCGACGTAGAGAAAGAGAGGTTCACCCTCTCGTGGGGAGGTAAGGACCGGCGCGTTCGTTAGCGCCATTTTGAGTCGATCTAAGGCTTCCTGAGCCTCCGCGGTCCAGGTGAAGTGCTCAGACTTTCTCAAAAGTCGGTACCGAGGGAGCCCCTTCTCTCCTAAGCGCGAGATGAAGCGGCTCAAGGATGCGAGGCACCCCATCATGTTCTGTACCCCATTTAGGTCTCGAATTGGCTCCATCTGTTGGATAGCCGCGACCTTCTCCGGGTTGGCTCGATGCCTCACTGGGAGACAACGAATCCCAGCAGCATGCCTTGAGGCACACCAAAAACACACTTATTGGGGTTGAGTTTAACTCCGTGCGCCCTGAGGCAGTCGAACATGATTTTAAGATCGTGCACCAGCTCGTCCACCTTCCTGGTTTTGACAACGATGTCATTGACATATGCTTCTACGATACGGCCTATATGATCCCCGAAAACGTGGAGCATATAAGTGGCCCCGGTGTTTCCAAGGCCGAAGGGCATCGTAATGTAGCAGTACATGCCGAAGGGAGTGATAAAGGAGGTCGCGAGCTGGTCGGACTCCTTCATCTTGATCTGGTGATCGCCAGAGTAGGCATCAAGGAAGCATAAGAGTTCACATCCCGCAGTGGATTCTACTATATGATCTATGCGTGGTAAAGGAAAGGAGACCTTTGGACATGCTTTGTTCAAGCTAGTGTAGTCTACACACATTCTCCATATCCCATTTTTCTTTTTCACTAGTACAGGATTAGCTAACCACTCAGGATGAAAGACTTCCTCGATGTACCTGGCCTCCAGGAGCTTGCGCACCTCCTCGCCAATCGCTCGCCGCTTCACTTCATCGAAGCGGCGGACCCGCTGCTTGACGGGCTTGGAGTGGGGGCGGATGTCAAGGGAGTGCTCGGCAACCTCCATCGGGATGCCTGGCATGTCCGAGGGGCTCCACGCAAAGATGTCGGCGTAAGCGCGGAGACAGTCGATGAGCACCACTTCCTATTTGTTGCTGAGGGCGGAACTGACCGTCAACACCTTACCGTCGTTGTTGTCGGGGTTGACGGGGATCGTCTTGATGTCTTCGGGGGGCACGAAGCTCCCGTCCTGGTGCTCATTATCGTCAGGGGCGTGTTGGCGAACGCCTCCAAGTCCACCACGAGGGATTCAATGAGGGCAAGCGCCTCGGCCAGCTCGATGATCTCGACGTCACACTCGTCGGCCCGACGGTAATGATTCCGTGAGGCCCCGGCATCTTCATCTTGAGATAGGTGTAATTTGGGATGGCCATGAACTTGGCGTAGCACGGCCGCCCCAAAATGGCATGGTAGGCCCCCTTAAAGCCTACTACCTCAAAGGTAAGTACCTCCTTGCGGAAGTTGGCCGGTGTGCCGAAGCAGACGGGCAGGTCGATCTGCCCAAGGGGTTGTACACGTTTTCCCAGCATGACGCCATGGAAGGACGACTTGTTGGGGCGCAGCTCACTTGTGCTGATTCCCATGAGCTCCAAGGTTGGGGCGTACATGATGTTGAGGCTGCTGCCCCCATCCATATGCACCTTGGAAAAGCGCGTGTTGCCGATGACGAGATCGACAACGAGAGGGTATTGCCTGGGGTTTGGGACGTGGTTGGGGTGGTCCTCGCGACTGAATGAAATGGTCTCTAAGGACCAATCGAGGTATGACGGGGTTGCTGGGTGGACCAACAAAACCTCCTGGCGCTCTCGACGCCGCTGTCGGGCGGACATGTTGGCCGTGGGCCCCCCCACGATGAAGAACACATGTTCTACCTCGGGGTAGTCGTCGTCGTCCTTGTCCCCACCTTCTTTTCTCAGGCCACCATCCTTTCCGGGGATGCGGTTGTAGTATTTCCGTAGCATCTCACACTGTTCGAGAGTGTGAGCAACTGCGGTCTTAAGGTATGGGCATGGTTTCTTGAGGAGGTCATCGAAGACCCCCCTCCACGTGGGGGCCTCGAGGTCCCTTGTGGTTAGGGTCCACCGCGAGGGCTTCATCGTTGTTGTCGCCCTTCTCACGTGGGGCTCGAGCCTTCTTCCCCTTCTTGCCGTGCTTCTGTTTCTTCGAGGGGTTCTTCGACTTGTTTCCCTCCGCGGGCGCTTCTTCGGGGCGCTTTCCCTTCTTGCCATTGAAGATGGCGTTGGCCGCCTCCTCCCCCGAAGCGTATTTGGAGGCCACCTCGAACAGCCGGTTTGCGTCGGGGGGAGGATCTCTCCCCAGCTTGCATACCAAGCTGTAGCAGGTGGTGCTCTCGAGGAAGGAGTGGATGATCTGGTGATCGGTGAGGTTGGGGAGCTCGGTGCAGCACTTGGAGAAGCGCCAAATGAAGTCCCTCAGGGACTCACCGGGCTTTTGATTGCACCCTCGAAGATCCCACATGTTTCCTGGGCGCACGTAGGTGCCCTGGAAATTCCCCACGAAGGTCTCGACCAGGTCATTCCAGTCGTAAATCCGATTGGGGGGCAAGTGCTCAAGCCACGTTCGTGCGGAGTCTGCCAAGTGGAGGGGCAGGTTGCGGATGATCATGGCGTCGTCCGCCGCGCCGCCGAGCTGGCACGCTAGATGGTAGTCATTCAGCCATACCCTGGGGTCCGTTTCCCTGGAGTATTTGGTGATGGTGGCAGGCTGCCAGAAACGAGGGGGAATCAGAGTGGTGCGGATGTCGCGACTGAACACACGAATCCCCACCGGTTCTGGTGCTGTATCCCGGTCTCGCCCAATGTTGCAGCGACTGTCGCGTCGAGGCTGGCGGGTCTAGGCTTCCTCTCGCTGCCTCATCTGGTTCAGAATGTTACGGGCGCCGCCATCGTTCAGGGCGCCTCGGGTGTCCCGGAGGCGCAATCTCACGGGTACCCTCGGGGCGGGTGAGCGTGGCTCGTCGGCGCGACGTTGCTCCGTGTTCCGACGTGAGTCGCCCTGGGACTGCGCCCATATCTCGTCGTTCTGCCGGGGTGAACATACCGATGACTCTCCTCCCCGTTCACCCTTTGAGGCCGAGGAGCGTCGAAGGCGGGAGGCTGAGCTCTCGGCCTGCTATCGTGCGGCGTTCTCGACCAGCTTCTGGGCCTCGAGATGCAGTTTTCGTCCTTTCGGGGTAGCCAGCTCCGGCATGGCTTGGAGCAGCGCGGCCGCCGCGATGAGCTTTTGGCTCGTCCTGGGGACGAGGTCATCATTTTTGTCCTCGGCGAGGATGCGGGCACGAGCTACTCGCCCCGCACGCCGCGCATCCGTGTTGCGCCTGACACCTGGGTTGGGCGGATTGCGGTCAGAGTGCGCTGGCGGTGAGACGTTGCCACCTCCCAAGTCGTGGGGGTGGGCAACTCGCGGCTGGCGACGCGGATGCGGCTCGTCCTCCGAAGGCGAGTGTTCCTGCATGTCTGGGGGCTGCGCGCCCACCGGATCTTCAGCACCGTTGTTATCGTTATCTTCGTCGGTAGTGTGCCCGTCGCTAACTTCGTTGTCGACAATGAAGCACTCTTGGGTGGGGTCGTAGTCGTCGTCGGAGTCGTCGGAGCAGGTGCGGCAGTAGTCTGCCGCGGCTTGAAAGGCCAAGAAAGCACTGCAATCCCGAAGGCCAGAATAGTCCCACCCAGGATGTTCCGACTCTGGAGTGCATTCTTGTGACATCCCTGATGTTAGTACTCTAAAAACACAATCAAAACGGGATTAAGGGTAGCAATGGTGGAAGCACACAAAAATTTGATCAAAATTCAAAATTTAAATTTCAAACAAGGTCTTTTTGACACCCAACTGAAATCTCAAGAATTTTGTACTAAACTTAAAAGTCTCCAAAAAATAAAAGTTGTTTGTCGTCACAAATAAGGCCTAGTCACTGTAGGAAACTTTTTCAAATTTTGCAGTTAAGTCACTCAAAAACTCGAAAAAACGTGTTGAACGCCTGTTCGAAAATGGCCTGTTTGAGCTTGAAAATTTGAAATTTCAGGTTCACCCCAAAAAGAAAGTTGTGTCCCACATTTCAAACTCCAACTTTTGTATTTGCACTTTTTGATGTGTAGTTCAAATTTTTGGAGCTAAACCCGTTGCACCGGGGATGCTCCACGGGCGTCGCGACAAGCGCCCTGTCGCGGCCGGCAGCGCCCGCCACATCGCCGGCGAGCGGCGGCGACCTCGTCGAGCCGGCCAGAGCAGCGGCAGCAGCATCCCACTTCCCCGCGCACACGCCAGCGCCCACGCCCGGTCTTTTCCTGTGGTCTGTCGACGTCGTCGCGCGGCGCGCCATCATGGCGGCCGAGCTCACCATTGGCTGTGATGCAGCACGCCGAGCCGAGCTTCCCAGCGGCGGATTCGAGCCCGCTTCGCGCCAAAGGCAGCAACGCCAAGGGACTTTTGCTCGCCCACGCCGCGATCTCTCTTCCCCAAGCTGCGGCCACGCTCTACCCGAGCTGTCAGAGCCATCAATGGCGGCTCCGACAGCTCGAGCTCTCGAGCACGCCATCCTCCAGGCTGCCCAGACCTCTCGAGTTGCCCAGAACGCTGCCAAGTGACTCACATTTCCCTCCTCGCTCAACGCCCTACCCTTCTCCTCCTCCTCGCACTTCCTCACCCCTTCTTCCACCACCGGCCGCCGTGACCCGAGCTTGAGCTCGTGCCGTTGCGGGCCAAAATTCCCCTCGCTCCCTCCACGAAACTCCAATCCACTGTACCCATAGCTCACCCACTCTCTTAGCTAGCCTCTCGAACCATTCCCAACCAAAACCGAGCACTACTCGTCGGAAATCGAAGAAATCTCTCGCCGTGGCTCCATTTCCGCCCCCGAGCTCCACCTCCACGCCGAGCCCCATCTTCCGGTCATCCCCGTCGCCGCCAAGTACCTCGACGAGCTCCGCCTCACTCCGGTGAAGCTTTCAAGCCACGCCGCGCCTCGTCTCGACCCCCGTACCGACGTCACCGGAGTGAGGGGTTTCATCCGTCCTAGTGTGTCACCGTGGGGTTGTCCAGCTATCTTTGTGAAGAAGAAGGATCATTCCTTGAGGTTGTGTATTGATTACCGGCCTCTTAATGCGGTGACCATCAAAAACAAGTATCCACTTACCCGTATTGATGTCCTTTTTGATCAACTAGCTGGCGCCAGAGTGTTCTCTAAGATTGATCTTCGCTCTGGCTATCACCAAATAAAAATTTGACCTTGTGACATTCCCAAGACTGCCTTTTCTACCCGCTACAGACTTTATGAATTCTTGGTCATGTCATTTGGGCTCACAAATGCCCCAGCCTACTTTATGTATCTCATGAATTCGGTTTTCATGTCCGAGCTCGACAAGTTCGTTGTGGTCTTTATTGATGACATTCTCATATATTCCAAGAATGGGGAAGAGCATACCGGGCACCTTCGCATTGTTCTTCAAAGATTGAGAGACCATCAACTCTACGCCAAGTTCTCAAAATGTGAATTCTGGCTAGAAAGTGTGAAATTCTTGGGTCACACGGTTTCCAAGGATGGTATATCCGTGGATCCAACCAAGGTGCAAGAGGTGATGGATTGGCAACCACCTACCTCTGTCCATGAGATTCGGAGTTTTCTAGGTCTAGCTGGTTACTATCGCCGCTTCATTTCGGATTTCTCTCGGATTGCTAAACCCATGACCGAACTCTTAAAGAAGGGAGTCAAATTTGAGTGGAGCGACAAATGTGAAGAAGCTTTCCACACTTTGAGAAAACATTTAACTTCAGCCCCAGTTTTAGCTCAACCCGACAGCACCAAGCCCTATGATGTCTATTGCGATGCTTCAGGCACCGGACTTGGTTGTGTTCTTATGCAAGAAAACCGAGTCATTGCTTATTCTTCCCGAGCACTCCGGCCGCATGAGCAAAATTATCCTACGCATGATCTTGAGTTAGCAGCGGTCATTCATGCTCTCAAGATTTGGAGACACTACCTGATGGGTGTTCCATGCAACATATACACCGACCACAAGAGCCTCAAATATGTCTTCACTCAGGCACATTTGAATATGAGACAACAAAGATGGTTGGAGTTAGCAAAGGACTATGACCATAGTGTGCATTATCACCCCGGGAAGGCTAATGTGGTTGCGGATGCACTAAGCCGCAAGGCTCGCTGTCACTGCCTTTCCATGGAGTCCTACGCTGACACCTTATGCCATTAAATGGCAAAGCTCAACTTGGAGATTGTTCCTCAGGGATACCTCAACCATATCTCTGTCGAACCAACTTTGCACAATCAGATTGTTGAGGCCCAATTAAATGATGCAAAGATTAAAATCCTCAAGAGAAAATTGGCAAAAGAGAAGGTAAATGAAAAATATAAATGTTTCCGGCTAGATGGGCAGGGAGTGATGTGGTTTGGACATCGGATAGTGGTGCCCAAGAACACTAAACTCCGAAGGAAAATTATGGATGAAGCTCATCTTTCCAAATTTTGTATCCATCCCGGTAGCACCAAAATGTATCAAGATCTGAAACAAAACTTTTGGACAAGGATGAAGCGGGAGATTGCCACCTATGTGTCGGAATGTGACACGTGTCAGCGGGTAAAGGCTAGCCACTTGAAGGTAGTAGGCACTCTTCAACCTCTACCTATTCCCTCATGGAAGTGGGAGGATATAAGCATGGACTTCATTGTTGGACTTCCCAGAACCCCTCAGGGGCATGACTCCATTTGGGTAATTGTGGACCGCCTCACAAAGACCGCATATTTTATCCCGGTCAATACCGCTTATGCCGCTAGGAGGTACGCTGAAATCTATTTGGAACGGATCGTTTGTCTACATGGGGTACCCAAGACGATAATTTCAGATCGTGGTACTCAATTTGTGGCACGCTTTTGGGAACAATTGCAACTATCCTAGGCACAAAACTGATCCGTAGTTCAGCATATCACCCTCAAACCGACGGGCAGACGGAAAGGGTAAATCAAATACTTGAAGATATGCTTCGAGCTTGTGTTATCCATTATGGGAAGAATTGGGAGAAATGTTTATCCGTGGCTGAATTCTCTTATAACAGCTACCAAGCGAGTCTTAAAATGGCACCTTTCGAAGCCTTGTATGGTAGAAGATGTCGGACACCGTTGTGTTGGTCCCAGGCAGGCGAGAGGTACACATACGGCCCTGACCTTGTGAAGGAAGTGGAAGAAAAGGTTCGGATCATCCCTGAAAATTTAAGAGCCGCACAATCACGGCAAAAGAGTTACTTTGATCAAAGGCGGAAGCCCCTTCAATTCGAAGCAGGCGATCATGTGTATCTCAAGGTCTCCCCGACCAAGGGTGTGCAAAGGTTTGGGTTGAAAGGAAAACTTACACCCCGCTACATTGGTCCGTATGAAATCACTCAACAATGTGGACCGGTAGCGTACCGTGTGAAGCTTCCCAAGAAACTTTCCGCCGTGCACAATGTATTCCATGTCTCCCAACTCAAGAAATGTCTTCGTGTTCCGGCCGAGGTTGTTGAGCAAGAAGAACTCTCGGTTGAACCGGATCTTTCTTATGATGAGCATCCCATCAAGATCCTCGATGAGAAGGAGAGACAAACACGAAGAAGAGAAGTTAAAATGTATAAAATTCAGTGGAGTCATCACTCCGAGGATGAAGCCACATGGGAAACCGAAGACTATCTTAAGAAGAACTTCCCCGACATACTTCCTAAGACCAAGGTACCTTTTTTCCCTACCATGTCCCTAAGCAATATCGAATCTCGGGGAGAGATTCCTTTTAAGGGGGGTAGGCTATGACATCCCTGATGTTAGTACTCTAAAAACAAAATCAAAACGGGATTAAGGGTAGCAATGGTGCAAGCACACAAAAATTTGATCAAAATTCAAAATTTAAATTTCAAACAAGGCCTTTTTGACACCCAACTGAAATCTCAAGAATTTTGTACTAAACTTAAAAATCTCCGAACATAAAAGTTGTTTGTCGTCACAAATCAGGTCTAGTCACTGTTGGAAACTTTTTCAAATTTTGCAGTTAAGCCCCTCAAAAACTCGAAAAACCATGCTGAACGCCTGTTTGAAAATGGCCTGTTTGAGCTTGAAAAATTTGAAATTTCAGGTTCACCCCAAAAAGAAAGTCGTGTCCCACATTTCAAAATCCAGCTTTTGTATTTGCACTTTTTAAAGTGTAGTTCAAATTTTTGTAGTTAAACCCGTTGCACCAGGGATGCTCCACGGGCGTCGCGACAAGCGCCCTGTCGCGGCCGGCAGTGGCCGCTAGCGGCCGCCACGTGGCCGGCGAGCGGCGGCGACCTCGCCGAGCCGGCCAGAGCAGCGGCAGCAGCGTCCCACTTCCCCGCGCACACGCCAGCGCCCACGCCCGGTCTTTTCCCGTGGTCTGTCGACGTCGTCGCGCGGCGCGCCATCATGGCGGCCGAGCTCACCATTGGCCGCGACGCAGCACGCCGAGCCGAGCCTCCCAGTGGTGGATTCGAGCCCGCTTCGTGCCAAGGAAGCAACGCCAAGGGACTTTCGCTCGCCCACGCCGCGATCTCCCTCCCCCAACCCGCGGTCGCGCTCTGCCCGAGCGGTCAGAGCCATCAATGGCGGCTCCAACAGCCAGAGCTCGCGAGCACGCCATCCTCCGGGCTACCCAGACCTCTCGAGTTGCCCAGAACCCTGCCAAGTGACTCATATTTGCCTCCTCGCTTAGCGCCCTGCCCTTCTCCTCCTCCTCGTACTTCCTCACCCCTTCTTCCACCACCGGCCGCCGTGACCCGAGCTTGAGCTCGTGCCGTTGCGGGCCAAAATTCCCCTCGCTCCCTCCACGAAACTCCAATCCACTGCACCCATAGCTCACCCACTCTCTTAGCTAGCCTCTCGAACCATTCCCAACCAAAACCGAGCACTACTCGCCGGAAATCGAAGAGATTTCTCGCTGTTGCTCCATTTCCGCCCCCGAGCTCCACCTCCACGCCGAGCCCCATCTTCTGGTCATCCCCGTCGCCGCCAAGTACCTCGACGAGCTCCGCCTCACTCCGGTGACGCTTTCAAGCCACGCCGCGCCTCGTCTTGACCCCCGTAGCCGGCTACCGACGTCGCCGGAGCAAGCCGCTCACCGTCGACGAGCCTCGCCACTGCACCACCGGCCTCGAGACCTACCCCAAACGACGCGCGGTGAGCCCCTCATCATTTCCCCCAACTTTCCCCGCGCTAGTTCACCGTGCCCTCGCCGGTTCTCGCGGTTAATGAGACTGCTTGACCGCTGTGCTGCATTGAGTAACAAGTGGAACTATGAGGATGATGAACTTGTTGTATGTACTTAATTAGATTACATCACTTGTATGCTTAGAGAGGATGCTAATCTAGAATGGTTAACTCTACTAGAATTTGATGCTAAAATCATGAAAGTAAGGATCCACTCTTAGTAGCTTTCTGGCAAAACAAACCCACCAGCCAAAAGCCTCTCATGTCTAGAAATCGGTGATGTAGTTTTCACCCGACGGGTAAGCCTTGCTGAGTATTAGTATACTCAGCCTTCCTTGTGGCTATTTATTTCAGGTACTACTTTGGATGAGGCGGTGAATTCCCTCACTTGGCCTACCCAGGTTCCTCCTGGCTGGCACGTCGAGTCGGTTCCGTCCTCTTCCGAGGATCGGGAGGAGTAGCACCATGGCCGGCTTCATCATGGTGTTGCTATGTATCATCGTTAGTTTAATTTTTGCTGTAATGAACTCTCGTACTTTGATTTGAAATTCGAACTTGGTTTGTAATAACTTGATGATATTAGTTATGTATGTTGAATTTGTGGAATGTTGTAATTTCTGGACTCACCTTGTGTGGGCGCGCATGTTGTTTCGATCATGAAAGTACGTGGTTAATCGGGTATAATCCAACGGCGCTCCAGCTTATTCCGGATTAAGTGCCTGACTACTTGATTAGTGGTCTAGGGGTACTTAACTTGGAATAATTTCAGAGTGGTCCGCCACAGTTCCTCCTCTGACTCTGGATAGGAGTCGTCAAGCGCTGGAGCGACGAGGTTTCGTACTGGAACCCAACAATGGCCGGGTAGTCCGTCACGCACACCCATGCTCGCTCTCACCGATGAGGCGTCAACAGCAGCGGTGTTGCCAAGCCCATAAGGGAAACGCGGCGTCGGAGCGGATCGCTTCACGCTCGTTGGGGGCGAAGAAACAGCCTCTATTCCTGAGATAGAGCGCTGCAGTACACCTCCGTCCCATGAGGGAGAGGTGTGGCGGGCACTGGCCACACGCCTGGCGGCGCGTGCGCGCCGAGTGCGTGGTCCCGGACGTCTCCTCCATCGAGGAGCCGCTGTTGCCTGTGGCGGAGCCTCATGATGGCTGCGGGATCCTCCTGGGAGGATGCGCATGAGGTAGCCATTGCCGGTCGCATAGAAACGGAGGCTTCCAAACCGGATCTCGTATCCCGCTGGGAACAGATCGCTTGATCCCATTGGGAAACGCCCTCGATCAGAATCCGCCATCGGGATCAAAGCGAAAGTTTTGCGACGCTGCCCCTACCTGGCGCGCCAGGTGTCGGTGCCTGATTTGGTCACACCGGCACTAAGTAGTGATCGCGTTGCTGACTACTTGCTTAGATGACGGATTTAGTAGATTGAACTCGGGACGCAAGGGTTTTATCCTGGTTCCGGCCACGCGGCCGTACGTCCAGCAATGGTGCATAGCACCGACTTTTGTGTTGCTCGTAGTAGGGGGTTACAAGCAGGACGGGAGAGGGAAACGAGGTCCTAGGTCCCTGAGTCGAGAGTTGAGAATGTGGTGAGTGTGCGTTGTGTGTCGTCGGTCTCAAGAGCCTCTCCGTGTTGCATGGGCTTCCTCCCCTTTTATAGATTAAGGGTGAGGGAAACCGTACAAATGAGATCGTGGTGCTAACGTTATAAGGTACACTGTGGCACCCATGCAGTGCACTATGCGAACGGGAATCACGCCTTCCAACTCTTGCTGACGGTATGGGAGTCTCAATCGTTGACTTCTTGGTAGCCGGCCGTTGGTTCGAGGGGTGCTGCTCGATGGTGGGGCGGTGTCGTGTCCTTTCCACCATTCTTCGGGGTCCTCCCTCGAGGCTTTGCGTCGTGCTTCGGGAGGAGACCGGTCGTGGGGTTGTTGGCACCGTGGCACGGCCTGTCACCGGCCCAGTCCGCACAGGACTCGGTCCAGAGACACAGTGCCTGGCTCAGTCGGAGGCGACCGGTGTCCCATCCGATGTGTGGCGAAGCGGAGCGTGCGGTCGTGTCCTGCATTTATTACGCCTGGGAATGGAGTCTTCGAGGCTTGTCCGGCAGCCTCGACCGCAGAGGGGTCGATCGTGACGGAGATTCCCGTTCGAGGGCAAGGGATACCCTCGAACGAGATGGAGATTCGTCTCACGGGAACGCCGGAATAGTGGGCCCTCCTCGGGCCACCGCGCCTTGGGCCTCCCCTTGTCGCTGATGTGGCTTTCTTGTTGGGCCGTCTTGGGCCGATCTTTGGGGTACCCCTTAGTTTGGGGCCTCCCCTTATCAGGTGGCCAACAGTGTAAAATATTTCCCAACAGTTTCAATCTAACACATGGAAAAATGGTTGTAATAATCATAGGTGAGATAATTGCCAACAATGTTTTAAGTACACTTGCCTATTTGGTGAACCATAGCCAACGGTTTGCTGAGTACCTGTTGGCTTTTGTACCCAAAATCGGATGACATGAAAATATCTCAATCAAATAAATAAAAAGCACGCCACTGCTACCCTGAAATCACTCCTCCACGATAGGAAACCGCTCCTCATCTAAAACTACTAGCGTATTATCTCCTTATCTCTTGCCCTTACAACCCTTCTTTGATCCAATCTGTTCGTGTTCGAAGATCGGCAAGGACGACAAGTAGCTGAAGATCTTCCTTGCAGCGATGCCAAGTCCTATAGGCTCATGTCGATCTACGACTATGCCGCCACCGATGGTCAATCTTCTTCACGGCATCACCAGCCCTTGACTGTAGATCCGCGACTACGCCGTCTCCAATGGTTTCTTCACGCCATCACCAGGTAATAATCAGGTGAGATGCAAATCAAATCCCTTTCTTTACATCTTTTAGGCCAAGCGTACTCATCATATCTGTCGTTTTGCAGCAATTTGGTTTCTGAAATCAAGATGGCCGTACGTGTAATTAGACAATCCTTAGCCTAGGTGATGCCACTGCGATTTTTTTAATTATTTGCATCGTCAATAATTTTTGGTGAGTATTCTTCTGAATCTGAGGTTGGGCTCTTGGAGCAGAGTAGCAGACAGTTGGCCGGGGTGATGCAGTTAAGCAAGCTAGTATTAGCTGTACCCGCCGTTCATGTCTAGTCAATAAAATTTAGCTCGTGTTGAGTCTCATCAACAGCTTGCAAGTTCTTGCATACGTTTTGGTCCCTAATACAGTAATACTCCGCTACTATTTCATTTGCTTGGTAGAAACAATTGTGCTCGTTAATCTCTTTCACGGAACACTTGTGTTAGTTTGTCTATTGTAGTCAGGTTCTTGTTGCCATGAAGATAATAAAATTTAGTGTCTAATTTCTGTTGAGGAAGAAACGCTTGACTATCTATGTTTTTCCATGAGAATTGATTGCTAACAGCTCGTAGTGTTTTGCCTGACATGCATGAACGTTGAGGATTCCTGGAAGCAGCAAAAGCATGGATTTGGATTTTTTTTTCGTGTAGATTCCAAATGCATGGATTTGGAATTTTTTTTCTATAGATTTTGTATACTAGTTCCTGAGAACTCATATTTAATTACAACTTTGTACTTACTGATTCTTTCACATAACATGAGAGGTTGTTTAATTGTTATGCAAGCTCTGCATGTATGAAATGCAAAGAGAAGCTTATTATTCAAGCAGTGTGTTATATTAGCATTCTATTTCCCTGTCTTCTTAACACGTGCAGGAACACAATAATTGAAATTCTAGAAAAGTTGGAATAAACATAAAAAGAAATAACATATAAATATGATAATTAAAAATGATAAGCATTATTTTTATTCTTAAAATGTGGAAATAAATGGTCGACAGTATTCAAACAGTTAGGAAATGAGATACCGATCAGTATGTAACGTTAGCCTAGTAACGAGATGGCCAACAGTAGACCCTGGGCCTTTTCCTGTTAGGAATTTAAATGGCCAACATCCCCTTGGTTATTGGCCCAATGGCCGACCATGAATGCGCGAGGGGAAATGGCCGACGGTATACTCTTGGTATTTGGTTTTCTGACTGTTTATATAGATGGCCAACAATTTTAAGACACTTGGGTGTTGTTATGATTCTAGTAGTGTATGTCCCTTTAAATACAAAGCCTTCAATTGATTGCCTTTAGCTTTAGGCTTTTGAAATATAGCTTCCTTAGGACCAAAATTAAGATGAGCAATATCCTCCTCCGAAAGCACATCATCTTTCATCGACATATGCAACACATTCACATCAAGATTCATGCGCTCTGGAGAAGAACCAATCAACAAGTTCTTCATCGTCCTTAGCAGTGGGAACCGATGATAACTCATTGTCACAAGCCATAGAATAAGAAGAAAGATCACTGGGCACCTTTTCTGCATCACCCGGTCGGACCGCCTGCGCAACCAGTTCTGAGTTACAGGCCGTCTGGACCGTTGAGTGATACGGCACCCACATCACTCCATTATCATCCCACGATCAGATTGGCGAAACACCAAATGGTCACGACTAGGATGAATGATCCTGTCCTGCACATGTCTTCTCGGACCTTCCAATCTAGGGTGAAAAGAAGGATGTACCATTGAGTGATATGGCACCCACAACAATCCATTATCATCCCATACCGGACTCAACTTTACATTGGGGGGTGACGGGGGTATCTCATGCTGAGTGGCTGACCTCATTCTTTTTTTTGCGGCCGATCACTTGGAACGGCCTTTTGATTGGTGTACTTATCGAAGAGCATATCGAACGTGACTTTGGGTTTCTGAACTCCCTGATATTTTACCACATTCATTTTCCAAGTACCAACCTTTGGATGCTTTGGCACCAGCATCATCGGGCGACCATGGTGCCAGCCGGTCTGACCTCCTGTGGTGGAACAGACCCAGAAGGATGCGGTTCTAGTGCAGTTACCGATTCTGCCCCCCTTGTCTAGAGGACCTGACAGTGACTTTAAACGGACTCTTTGCCATCAGCCGTCTTCTCATAAGTTACTTCAAAAACCGACGCCTTCCAAATTCAAGACGGTCTCCCTTCTCCTATCACCACATTCTTTCCCTTGGTAGATTCGGCTCGATGCGGCCGAACCAAGACCTTGGGCCTGCTGCAATTCCATAGTGTTGACTGGGAAAGGAGTTTTATCAACTTGCATATCATGAAACTCCAAACGGCCTTCACTTATGGCCGATTGAACCTGCTGAGGGAAGATATTGCAATCTTTAGTAGCCTGTGAAAAGGAATTATGAAATTTACAATATGCACACTTTCTTAATTCTTCTAAAGGAGGTATAACATGAGATAGCTTAATGTATCCAAGCCTATGCAACTCGTCAAACATACTATCACATTTGGACACATCAAAACTAAATTTTACTTCATCTTGCCGACTCTTATGGGCCGGCCTACGGGATGCACAAGAAGAAGCTTTAATCTTAGACGGCAGTAAACTCGCCAACATAGACATCATTATCATCGTCGGTCGAAACATCAGATTCATAATCAATAGCATGCATATTAGACCGACAAGACTTACAGCTATCGTTTTCTTTACGAACTTGCCTCCCTAGGGCTATAGCCCTTAATTGTACTTGCACGATAGTAAATAATTCATTACCATCTAGCTTATCTCTAATGTAAGATCTTAAACCTCTATAACATAAATCAGCTAGGTCGGCCTCAGAAAGTGACAAATTAAAGCAACGGTTTCTAACTTCTTTAAATCTTTTGACATAGGCACAAATAATTTCATCTTTGCCTTGCCTAACCGATGCTAAATCTGACAACTTGAGCTGGAAAGTACCACAATAAAAGTGATCATGAAATTTACGCTCCAGCTGCTCCGAAGATGTGACAGAACCAGGGCACAATGAAAAAAACCAAGCAAATACATTACCAGTGAGGGACAAGGAAAACAAACAGACTCTCAAAGCTTGATATTGTCCTGCTTCACCTAACTGAGCAACGAATTGACTAATGTGTTCCTAAGTACTGTGCTCATCCTCCCCACTAAAATTAACAAAGTTAGGCACACGCCAACCAGCGGGGTAAGGAACGGTATCAAAGCTATTATCATAAGGCTTTTGGTAAATCCTGGAAACACCCATATCAACTCCAAGCTTATTTTTCATAGCCCCAGCAACCTCATCCTTAAATCTAGTAAGTTCAGCCATAATAGAATCACTAGGTACTGCTGAATGCATCAAGTTCATAGAATTCAAATGAGGTGTGTTCCTAGATTGCGTAAGTCTATGACCATCAAACACATCATTTGGAATAAGATTTTTGCAAACGCGTGGCACTAACATTGGTACTATATGTAGCACCAGCAAAAGCCATAGCTCCAGCACAGCCAGAAGAGGTCGAATTTAGAATCATAGATAGTGGAATAGGACTCTCAGGTGTAATTGCCTAGCGTTCATCGGTGGGACAGAGGAGGTCTGACCGGCCATATAGGCGGTCTGACCGGCCATGGCGGTCAGACAGACCGTAGAGGCGGTGTGACCAGCTGTGCCGGGAAAAACTGAACCAGACATCCCCGAACCTCCTGCATTAGTCGTTTTCGGCTCGGGCATTTGGAACGGCAGCGGCCAGCAAAGAAATTTGGTGGCACACCATACAAAATCCCACCATTATTCTCCAGAAAAGAAGTATTAGAACCCACATGTAACAATTGCTCTTTAATTAGGCGTTCTAATTCATCTATCTTTGAAGCATTACTAGCAATGAGATGATCTAGTCCCTGGTATGAAGATTCGTAAGTAACGGGCTTTGGGCCTTGAGAGGATGATTGACTTACATTGTCGATTACCTCAACCTTGTTGTCTTCATCTGGAAAGCTGGCATCATGAAATCCTGCACACGCGTCATCGTATCTCCACGTCCCTTCCGGAAACCCCTCAAGAATTCGCTCTTTAGATCCGCCTCCGCCCCTTCAAAAATTCGCTCTTGAGATGCGCCTCTGCCACCAAGTAGCGTTGATGCTCTTCTGCGTCAAGATCTTCCATAGTGGCAGGGATGATGTTGTCGTTGTAAACTTTGAACTTCTTAGACATCGGGCTAGGGTCGAGTAGATCGGCTATAGAAACAAGATTTTCTTGCCCAATGGAGTCGCCAAAATATGTTGATGCTTTTTCTGGTCAACACATGATTGAGCTAGATCATGCAGTCCTCAAAATCTCCTCATTGGAGCTTCTGGACGCAGCCGGTCAGACCCCTGTAGGGGCCGGTCAGACTGCCTGTAGCAGAGGCACCGTGAAAGCCTACAATCGCCGCCTCGGGAAGGACTCATCGGAGGCAGCGAACCTAGATTTGTTCTAAGGTCGGCAAGACCACTTAGAATGTCGTAAACAGTCGTGGAGACGAAGGAGGAAGCAGGGTTGGAAAAGCTAGGGTTTGAAGGAAAAAGTAAAAGGCAAATATGTTTTGTACGATTGGGAGGTCTTGCCCCACCAAAAATATAGTTTGCAGATCTAAATCTTACAAAATCCCTAATTCTACTTGGACTCTGTGACAGACGGTCAGACCGCCTGGCACATTGCCAGACTGGCTACAGGATCCAGCCGGTCTAACCATGTGCTACAGGCGGTTAGGCCCGCTGTCCAAGCCAAATCGGCTTTTAGCCATTTTTTGCCATCAGCAATTATATAATCAATAGACATTTGCAGTTTGGGCTTTAACATCTCCATCTGTGTGTTACGACATGTATGATTGTATAAGCCAGACCGGAGCCCACTAGCACTGTTTTGCCTTACGCTTCCGTACCCGCGAGTTTAGATGAAAGTTAATTAGTAGTAGGCAGACAATGCATTAGTGTATATTATATTCTTGTTCATAGGACAAAGAAAAAAAAGGAAAGTTTTGATTATGCTATTTACCAATATATTCCCATTTCCTAGTTTGTTTATTAATGGGTGATTGATGTTTCACCTATGGATCCCACAGTGTGCTTTACACCAATGCTCTTGACTGCACAAAGATGGGGGGAAAACTGAGAGATACAAAACACATGCAAAAAAGGTCCCAGCTTCAACGAACAGTGTTGACGACCAAAACTAACAGGTTTGCGACAGGCGGTCAGACCGCCCGTAACAACCGGTCATGACCGGCTGTACAAGGTCATCAAAATGCAATTTGGACTTCACAAATGGATTACACTCGTCGAGTAGATCAAAATCCATATGTAGAACGTCCGATTTGGAGTTCGGACGAGGGAGTTATAACCTTGTGAAGTTCTACACTCCGAGACAGGCGGTTAGACCGCCCGTACAGGAGGTTAGACCGGCTGTGCTTGGGTAAACCGAGTTAGAGTTGTATTTTGACCGCCCGTACATTGGCAATATCTGGAGTTGAACCTCTCTATGGCATGCCGTTGAACTATTTTGTGGGACAAACACCACCGTTTCAGTCTGGTCAGAACAAGCCGGTTAGACCGGTAGGTCCAGCCGGTCAGACCGACCCAGGTGCTGTGTTTCAACATGCTTCATTGCTGGAGTCTTCAGTTGCTATACCTTCCGTTCAGGCTTTCTCTAGCCAATCTGGTGGGGTTTCTAGCTTTATGGCTCCGAATACTACAAGTGTAACTCCTGTTGGAGTGGGTACTTCACATGGTTTCATACCCAATACACAAGCCAATAGCTGCTTGCAACACAATGCTTTTAATTCATCTATACAGCAGAATATGTTGCAATCGAATGCTCTCACATCACAACAACCTATGTCAACCACTATTCAGCAAGTCATTGATAAGTTTAATGCTGATCTTACTAAACAAATGAAGGAGGATTATGGAATAGAGATGAAGAATAGAACTCGTTCATATAAAAAACCGTTGTCCTGAATTTGTGAAATTTAGTGGGGATGATAGCAAAACAACTTGGGAGCACATTAGCCAATATATTGCTCAATTAGGAGAAGCTAGTTCCATAGAGGGAATAAAAGTGCGGTTATTTTCTTTGTCTTTAACTGGAACTGCTTTTTCATGGTTTGCTTCATTGGCTGTTAATTCTATTCATACATGGGAACAATTAGAACAAAAATTTCATGATCACTTTTATACTGGAGATAACGAGCTGAGACTGGGTCATTTAACATCGGTTAAGCAAAAGCATGATGAGTCTGTTGTTGATTATATTAGAAGGCTTAGAGATACAAAAAACCGTTGTTATAGTCTTGTTATTTCGAAAAGGGATCTTGCTGATTTGGCTTTTAATGGGTTGCGATCCCATATTAGAGAGAAATTAGATGGTCATGAATTTGTCAATGTTACCCAAGTCTTGCAAAGAGCTTTAGCTCAAGAAAGCCGAAGTAAAGATGCTCGGCTCAAATCTGATCGTCCTAATGTGCATATGCTAGATTATGATTCTTCGGACGATGATAGTAAAGAAGTATATGCTGCTGAATTTTCGTGGTCATCTAATGACAAAGAAAACACCTGTCCTTCACTTAAGCCGATTCATAGAAATCGGCAAGAAGAGATGAAATTTACTTTTGATGTTTCTAAGTGCGATAGAATATTTGATGAATTATTGAAGCGTGGAAAGATCAAAATGTCTCATGCCATACCACGGCTTGAGGAATTGAAAAGGCGTGCTTAATGTAAATTTCATCATTCTTTTTCTCATGCTACCAAAGATTGTAATGTCTTTCACCGGCAAGTACAATCGGCTATTAATGAAGACCGATTAGTTTTTCATGATATGCAGGTTAATCATAACCCTTTTCCGGCCGGATCAAGCTGAAAAGCCAAGGGGAAGAATGTGATCATTGGTGAAGAAAGACCTGAGAAGAAGGTGTTGCACAAGAAGACCTATCAAGCTGCAGCAGAAACTTCTACGCTCGGGGGGCAAGACAAGAAAGGTATGGATGAGAGCATTACCAAGACATACAACACAAGGTATGCATGAACAACAAGTTAAGTTTGCTTTTACACCTTACTCTTATGCTGGACCGACTATACCTTGGTCTTGGTCCAATCCTTGCTATTATTCACTTTTGGATTATGGTAGTTCATACATGCGACCTTGTATTGTTCACTATTCTCCTCCATATTCAAATTATAGTGTACTACAAAGACCGATCGCTTACAATAGTAATCTGGTCAAGAGTGATGTATGTGCTGCTATTAAGCAAGGTGAAAGTAGCAACAAGCAACGTTGCAAGGACGTACAACCGAGGTGGTGTCCCTCAGTTTGTCCCATACTCAAAAGAGAAAATTACAAAGATTGCGCAAGAAGGAGTCAATGAAGCAACAAATTGAAAAGAAACCAGCTAAGCCAACACTGAAGGAGTGGAGGCCAAAGCAGGTGAATGTAGCTTCGACTTGAGCAAATCAAGCTTCATGGCCGATAAGATGTTATCGCCCTTAGAAAAAAAAAGAGTCAAAATACAAAATATGGCCGATGCTTTGATCATCATCGAGCTAAGCCAATTTTGGTTCAGAGGATTGTTTTTTGGTGCGCAAGCTTAACTAAAAACAGGGGGGCATATGTTGACGACCAAAATTGATAGGTTTGCGACAGGCGGTCAGACCGCCCGTAACAACCGGTCATGACCGGCTGTACAAGGTCAAAAAATGCAATTTGGACTTCACAATGGATTACACTCGTCGAGTAGATCAAAATCCATATGTAGAACGTGTCCGATTTGGAGTTCGGACGAGGGAGTTATGACCTTATGAAGTTCTGCACTCCGAGATAGGCGGTTAGACCGCCCGTACAGGAGGTTAGACCGGCTGTGCCTAGGTAAACCGAGTTAGAGTTGTATTTTGACAGGATTTCTTTAGGAATTTGATTCCTTGCGGGGCAAGACCTCCCCACCCTATAAATATAAAGGGCCATGGCCGATGGAGACACCCAATCGTCAAAAAACATAAATACATCTATTACTTTTATCGTTTTACTTTATTCCTTTGCCCTAGCTTTTCCAACCCCATCTGGTGTTCTTCCTTCGTCTCGACGACAACCGAGGACGTTCTAGGTGGCCTGCCCACCCTAGAACAACCCAAGGTGCGCCTACCCTGACAGGGTCCCTCCCGGGTGGGCCTTCGTTGGTTTCTTGCTGGGCTGTCACACGGAGTCTGACCGCCTGTGCAGGGGGTCTGACCGCCTGTCACAGGGAGTCCGACCGCCCGTAACAAGGGTTCTGACCGCCCATCGCAGAGGTGCTGCAGTGAGCTTCTTTGCACGCCACACGATTTAGTGCATTCGTGTGTTGGCCCAAAAAGGCGTCAACAAACGGTTATTTTGAAATCAGTTGCTAACTGGATTAGCATACAAAAAGAAAGGTTGCATACTAACTGAATTTTAATAATACATACAGAATAAGAGGATCGAAGTATCGGACCAGCCCGACAAAGTTTTGCGACACTATTTGCCCATCCGCGTTTCATAGTAGAGATAGAGATTAGGGCAACTAAGGAAAATGCATGGAAAGGAACTGAAAAATGTGTTTCGCACAATCATTTCCAATGGAACTACAATGGGAAATTATCACCTAATAATAATAGTGCAGGATATGTAGATCTGCATGGTTATTTATCAAAGAAATTTTGATTAAATGGGGACATGCTTAGGTGATAATCAGAAAAAGGGATTTACCTGGTAGATTAAACTTAGTCCTTTTTGCTAAGGTAAAGTCCTCCAGAACCAAGAACTGTTTCTTTCCACGAACCATAATATAAACTGGGGACATTGTCAATAACAAAATGTCCGGTATGTGGCAAACCTTAGAAATGTTGTCTTCAGACTCACAGTTTGCTCTCAGGTAACTAAATGTTTCAGAATATTGTTTTACTCCAGCAATATGAATTTGGTACATGAACATTTGTGCTCCACTGCGGCTTTCTGCACAACATACAAGCTAAAGTTACAGAGAAGAGCCAAAAGAGGTAAAACGAGAGGGAGGAAGGGACACGGAGTTGCTGTACACGTTAAATTGGGTAACATTGAACAAAGAGGCCAAGTATGCTCCATTTAATAGATGTATACACATCGTACCGAATAAACATGGGAAAACAAGAAAGAGCTCTTTTACCGTGCACAATACTACTAGATAGTAGTATACAGTACAAACTAAATCAGACCGTCGATTGATTAGAGGCAAATTAGTACTTTCGCGTCCAACTAATTTGATAACGTTTCACCACGGGCTGACTCCCGACGGAGCGGCTTCCTTTCTTCTTGGCGTCCGGCTCCTCTCCCTCACGGCAGCGGCCATGTATGCCGGCAATGGCCAGACCTCGCACCGCTGCAGCACGAGTGCCAGTGCGACCTTGGAGACTATCACCGCCATGCATACCCGGCCGCCGCCGAACGGCAGGAAAGCCACCATCTGCTGCCGCAGGCCGTGGTCGATGGCCGTCGTTGGCGAAAAGCGCCGGGTTGAACTCGGTGGCGTCGGCGCCCCACACCTCGGCGTCGTGGTGCACAGCCATGATTGACGTCATGATATCCATACCCGCCAGCACGGTGCTCCGGCGGCCACAGATCTCAACGACCTCGGTCCTGCCACTCCGTGTCCATGCCGAGCGCGACTGTTGCCCAGGTGAGGAGGCTAGTGAGCATCTCCTTGCAGGAAAAAAAAAGGTTCTTGGATTCCTGGATGATATCGTCCACCATCATCGCCGCTCACCGGAGCCATGAAGCTCATGAAGTCCTTCATGACGTGGTCCTGGCCGCCGCTCTGCAAGCCATTGACGACCGTGCCCAGGAGCCTCTTGATCTCCCTGTCCAACTGCCACACGCGCCTGTTCTTCGTCGTCAGGAGAAACCGGTAGTCAGGGATGAAGACCTTGTTGTGCGTCTCGGTGGCGTAGCTGCCGTGGTCGCTCTGCAGCGGGACACGACGCTGCCCTTGCGTAGTTCCGGCCGAACGTGGCCAACGTGGTACATTAAATTATCAATTAACATAATATTACAAAAATATCATTTAAATTTATTTTCTATAGTACTCTTATATCACCCATAGTACTCTCATACTTATATAACTAAGACCATTTCGAATAGTATACAATTAATCTTAATCATACCATGTTTACATTCTAGTCCTTTTTTATCGCTAGTATATGGTATTATTGCGCTGTAAAAGAGCTTAACAAGGATATTAACTGAATAAATATGCAGTTAATGATCGCCTATATATGAATACGGGGATACTCCATTCAAAAATTTATAATACAAGTAATGCATGCGGTGTCACGATAAACTAAATGGAAGAAACGGTGATCCAAAAACTTAGCTCCCTATAATATCCGAGCATTATAGCATTATACAGAGTTAAAGTTGATATCTCCCCAGATTCTTCAGCGTCTGCGAATACGTTGTAAGCACCTTCAAACTGCAGACAAGAGTCAATGGACAACAACTTGACATGAGATAAAAAAAATAGCAGGTGTCCAGCATCATGACTCACATCCTTCACTTTTACAAAGAAACTGATCATGCTTCTGATTGTTTGGCTTTTCAGTTTCAAAATGTGGTGACGGATCAGATCATACATGCTGCGGGCCTGCAAATTATAGCAAACATTGATTACAGCTGTTAAGCCACCCTCACATGATGATTAGATAAAAGAGAATGGCATGTGCCAGACTACCAATATACAATAAATTATTTAGCGAGCCACTGAGGGTAATCTGACCAATGAAAAAACACTAATAGGAGGGGGTGGGGTGAATTAGGTGTTATAAAAACTAAGGTTCCAATTGCACATCTGAAAATCTATTTTAATTTCTATCTAAATGTGGTCTAGGTTTTCTCTATGTGTTATGATCTTTACCGCTACAAAGTTTTGCACCCTAAGCCAATCCTATACTAGCATGACAAGTCTAGGAAAGATAAATGTGTAATATAAGTGCAATATAAAATGCGGAAGGTACAGAGAGAAAACTCCCGCAACGAAGATTTTTACTGAGGTATCAGAAAGCTCATCACGAGCTTCCCACTAATCCTCGTTGTTGGAGCCCCTCTCAAAGGGAATGCCCGCGTAAGGGCATAAATTTCACAGTCGAATAACTCCGTGGTCGAGTGCTCCTTCACTTGGTAGAGCTTCAGCCAACTAGTCGAAGGACTCTCCTCCCACTCACAACCACCGGCGGCCACTCCACAAACTCTGTAGGATGGTCTCGTAAAACTATAAGCCCCGGATTACAATACTTGGTGCGTGCAAGCACCGGATAAGTAAAGAGGTTTGCAAACCTCGCTAAGCTCTAGGCTAATGACGATGTAGAGTCCTAAAGGACTAAACAACCCTGGCAGGCCGCCATATGGGCCGGCCCACATACAAGACTTGATGGTCAAGACAAGGATTAGTCCCAGATGGTTAGGATATGCGGTATTAGGAAATTAGAGATTAACTTGTAAAAGTCTTCTGTTCCCATACGGTTTCCATGTAACCCTGTCCTCCGGCATATATAAGGGGAGATAGAGACCTCCCTCAAAACACACCCATACTGCGGCCTCAACCTGTCTAAATTGTTTCTTATCACCTTCGTTCTAGATTCTCGGCGACTTCTCCCTAAACCCTCCTCTCGGGGCACCCTCTCGAGGAACTTGTTAGTATAATTCACCAACACTTTGGCGCCGTCCGTAGGATCCCCTCATCGAGAACTCGTTACAGAGTCGATGGCATCCTTCAGCACCTCCATCAACATCAAGTTCGAAGAAGGCGCGATGTTCATCTTCGGTTCCTGGCTTTGCACCGCAAACCAGGACGGGAAGCTCCATCGTAAACTGCGTGGCGAGACGGCCACGTCAGCTCCGCCGCCCGCATGGATCACGCCGCGAGGATCATAGAAAAACTCCAATTCCGACACGATCTTAGGATCGTACCCAACACGGAGAAGTACATGGCGCCCGAAGCAGAGTCCCACTCGGGCACGGAGTGACATCGACCTCGCCGCTTTTGAGCAGCAACACCGCCTCGTTCATCATCGTTCACACCCACCCAAGGGGCTCAGGATCACCTCCGACATCCGCCAGGATACTACCATGTGGACCATAACCACTGCTGCGCAGATCGCCAGGTCGTCAACAACCCCGCGGGTGCCCATGAGATATCCTACTTCGGCAACATGTGGAGCAAGGACGTGGGCACCTCAGTTCCCCTTCGGGTTGACAAACTCAGCCGCAACCTATCAAGCTCATATGGCAAAGACGTTCAACCAAACTCGCCAGATCAACTTGGATCTTGTCATGACCAGAACTCCCTCGGGGGGTATTGTCCATTGGTCTGACATATATCCCATCTCAGCTCTTCGGGATGATGATGACTTCTCCATAGCATCAGATACCCCATCTTTGCTTCCTTTCCAGGAAGGCAGAGAACTCGCTGCCGTTTCTGACAACGAGCAACCTGCGTTTAACAACTCTACGTAAGCATCAACTCTACATAAGCATCCTTGGTGGGAGTGATAATGAATATGTCTCTTCAGATTCCCCTACGGTCGAAGGTGAAACGGACGCAGATCGACAACTCCGGATTGAGCACAATCGTTCTCGCGCCCTCAGGCACCACCACATCAGAATGAAGAATCTCAACGAGGAGTTTGATGACAAAGGCATCTTCAAGCCACCAGCGGCCATCATTATGTTCACGGTACGAATCTTGGAGGGATTCGAAACTACTCCCAGCATCGATCTAGCCAAAGCTCACCACGAGGCCACAGCCATCATGGTCGACCGTCTAGATGTCAGTCGCTCCTCATCAAGAAGCAAAGGTTCCTCCCATCGCCGCACACCTTCATCGAAGCACCAAAGCAGCCACTATGGCAGTTCCAACGCTCGATCGAAGTCTACGATCAGGCCCTGTGAGCAACCCGCCCACCCGGCCCATACTCAAGGTGTTCTGCCTACTGATGCGCGACACCACATCAACGAGATCAGGGCGGGAAGAACTCATGCTACATCACATACTGCAGATACAGCGGGAGAACACGACATGCCCAATCCAGACGCTCTGCCATGCTACACGCGCGACATCCGCGTCAACTCCTTCCCTCAAAAGTTCAGGCCGTCAGACATCACCAACTTTGAAGGGAAATTGGACCCAAATATCTGGTTCCGCCGGTATTCTTCAGCAATTGAAGCAGCAGGAGGCAATGATATCACCAAGATGCTATACTTCCCTGTTGCCATGGAACAAGATCCACTCACTTGGCTGGAATCCCTTTGCCCCGATTCCATGGACAGCTAGCACGCGCTCAAAAAAGCATTCGTCTCCAACTACTAGGATTCTTTCGAGCGCCCTGGCAGCAAGTATGAGCTGAGCACCTGCAAGCAGAAGCCAGATGAGTCTCTGCGCAAATACAATCGTCGGTTCTTCGCTATAAAAGGAACCTGCGTTCCCATCCCCGATTCAGAGGTCATTGATTACTTCCAAATTGGGATGACTGATCATAGCCTCTTCCGTGACTTCGGTCACAACCGACCAAACGACCTGGAAGAATTGCACAAGATGGTCGCCAA
This sequence comes from Digitaria exilis, assembly GCA_015342445.1. NCBI lineage: Eukaryota > Viridiplantae > Streptophyta > Magnoliopsida > Poales > Poaceae > Digitaria > Digitaria exilis. The sequence goes on along the minus strand of JACEFO010002621.1, from coordinate 26,549 downwards.
ATGGATGGATACTAACGATCAGGAGCGCGACCGCTACAGCAAACGCCCCATCACCGACGCACAAGAATCAAGGAGATAGCTGCGATCAGCCTCGTGATTCCTTCAACCGCAACAGCGGTAACTCTCGAAAGCGTAGACCTGAGAAGAATGTCGCCACCATCCAGACCGTTCGCTCTGCACCAACTACACAACAAAGGAAGGAAGTGTTCAATAAGCTCCTCAAGAAGCGTTAACCTTATCACCCCGTCAGCAAGCACTCCATGAGTGATTGTTGGCTCCTTATCAAGACCTTCAACAAACCCCAGAAGAAGAAGAAGCCCGACAGTGATGGCGATGACAAACTAGGCAAGGACGATGGTGGGTTCCCGGAGGTCAACAACAATGTCAATGTGATCCTCCGAGGCCTGGCAGTCAATGAAAACTCGCGCAACCACAAGAACGCAAGGCGCGAGGCGTACACCACAGAACCAGCAGGGGTCACACCTCTCAAGTGGTCCGACGTTCCAATCACCTGGTCCAGAGCAGATCAATGGGCTGAGGTCAATGCCCAGGTCGATACCCTCTGGTGATGGAATCGTTAGTTGCCCACACCAGGCTCACCAAGATCCTGATCGATGGTGGCAGTGGCCTCAACCTTATCTTCGCGAAGGCCCTCAGGTAGATGGGCCTAGATGTTGGCAAGCCGAAGCCGACCGATTTCCTCTTCTACGAGATCATCCCAGGCAAAGCAGCAGTATACATGGCCAAATTCAGGCGTCCAGCGATGGCCAAATTCATGGCTATCCCACACTATACATACCTAGTACTCAAGATACAAGGACCCCATGGCATCATCTCTCTCCGTGGCAACATCAAATGCTCCTACCTCTGCGATAATTAAGTGGTAGAGTACGATGTCGGGGCTGTAACTGCTGAAGATCAACAAGAACTCGGCAACTTGGTGGCCACCATCACTTATGAAGATGGTGGCGCACCAACGCAAAAGAAGACACACGCCATCAAGCCTGTCGACGAAGTCGCCACAAAGACAGTCAATCTGCAAACTGGAGATCTGTCCAAGACAGCTATCATCGGCTCCGGCCTTGACCCCAAATAGGAAAGCACGCTCGTTGACTTCCCGCAGGCCCAAGCTGACATCTTCGCAACTAAACCTTCATATATGCCTGGTGTACCCAGAGAGTTGATCAAGCACAAGCTTGACCTCAATGAGACTACGAAGCCCAAGAAGCATTCGTAGGTTTGCCACCGAATGTCGGGAGGCTATTAAGAAAGAACTAGCTAAGTTATTAGCAGTTGGCTTCATTAAAGAAGTTTTTTTATCCCAATTGGATAGTCAATCTTGTTCTTGTAAAGAAAAATAATTCTAATGAATGGAGAAAGTGTATTGATTATACTGATCTCAGCAAACACTGCAAAAAGGATCCCTACGGGCTTCCTCGCATTGATCAAGTCATTGATAGCACCACCGGGTGCACTCTCCTCTGTTTCCTTGATTTTACTTAGGGTATCATCAGATATCCCTAAAAGAAAAGGATCAGATTAAAACTTCATTCATTACGCCATATGGCGCTTATTGTTACACAACCATGCCCTTTGGTCTCAAAAATGCAGGTGCCACCTACCAATGCGCAATACAAGGTTGTCTTCAAGACCAGCTTACGATCTCAGCCCAGCAAAGCAAAGATCTCAGCCCAGCAAAGCTACAGGACAATCTCCTTTCTTCATGGTTTATGGCTCCAAAGCTATCCTCCCTGTTGATGTAATGCATGGTGCTCCACGGGTTAAAGGGTTCGACGAAGCCATGGCCGATGAACAATGGATGATCGATGTTGATACCGTCGAAGAAGGTCGACTCGCAGCTCTGTTCCACAATGTGGCATATCTCCAAGGCATCGAACGTTTTCATGATAAACATGTGAAGCACAGATCATTCCAGATTGGCGATTCGGTATTGCGGCACATCCAGAACACGGCAGGCCACTCCAAGCTCACCTCACCATGGATGGCCCCTTCATTGTTTCCAAGGTACTCAAGCCTGGAACATATCAACTTCAAACAGAAGACGGCGTGGAATTGCCAAATCCATGGAATATAGAACATTTACGTAATTTCTACGCGTAAATCCGTTAGTGTACCATTGTTTCGACAGCCCATTGTATCTTCAATAAATAACAATCATTATTCATCTTCGTCTACTCTATTTGGATCGTCATGATCCTTACATTTTTTTCAATTACATTTTTGAAGGATTATCTGGTTTCTTTCGAGGCCATTACGGATTAATCTCTTCACGTTTTATGCGTGGGGATTTTTAACTCAGGTCTATCCGGGTTCCTTCAGGGCCTCTCACGGATTTGTTCCTACATTTCCTTTTATTCAAAGGATATTTTTGGCTTTAAGCTGTCGCCTCAAGGGTCTTACTACGTTCTTTTTCGAGACTGATAATAGTTTTTTCCCTGGTACCTTTCTATAGGGTACTTTCATTAAAATAGTAATAGCTATCGAAATCTCCCTAGGTTCCTTAGGGTCCGTAACAGGGTTGTTTTTCTAAGTCAAAAACGGTGTTACTGATGCTCTTTTTTGACTAAGTCTCGCACTTTGCAGATACACCCCACCAATTCTTCGAAATCCTAGGATTTTTACTTCACCAAACATATTTTTTATATACATTTGCCATCTTGAGTACATGCAAGCCAAGATAGTACTACTCATTACATAACTATTTGTCTTATTACAGATAGTTTCTTACAACTTCAAGCTTTGCGCAATCGTCTTGGCAATTGGCTCAGCTTGTTTCTTCAAGGCCCCAAAGTTTTCTTCAGTGCAGTTCGGATCTGCACCTTCTACACACTTGGCAATATCCACTTCGGGGTACCTTGACTTCACTGCTGCCAATAAATGGACAAGGCAGGCTTCAGATGATTTCTTGATAAAAGCCTTCAGCTAGTGCGACACTGCCTTCAATCGGTCCAGGAATGATTGTGGCACTGTAGGGTCCTCTGGAACGAAGGCTCTCACCAACGGATTGGCGGCTTTCTCCAACTACATGATGTGCTTGGTGGCTTCCGCTATGTCGCCATCAGAGCTCTTCATCAGTCGGACGGTTTCCTCCATCTCCGCCAGCTTCTTCGAGGCCTCTTGCAGCTTCTCATCATGGATTTTCTTGTTGGCAAGGCTCTCGCACAATTGCACCAGCTCATCTGATAGATGTTTATTGTCATCTCGCGCCACTTCCAGATACTTGGCGGACTTCTTCTGCAGCTCTATGACTTGAATCAATTGCTCATCGGCATCCTTGCGCTACTGCACGACAGTCTTTAGTTCATGTTTCAGCTTTTCATGCTCCGTGGAGAGGAGTTTCAAAGATTCTTCATGGCGATTAGCCTAGTTTGACCAGTCCATCAACTTGCTTTGAGTTGTCATCAGTTGCTGTTGTACACCTGATCAAGGAAAAACAAAAGAGTTGTTTTCAAGAATTGGCTGACTACTATATGAACAAGATAAAAACAAAGTCAGGGTACCTTTGAGCTCTGTCCGTGCAGTGGTCAGTTTCCACTTCAAGCCATCCCTCTCCGATGACAACTCCTTTACTCGCCCATGCAGTGTGCAGATTAGGTTGGCATCTTCAACTTCTTGGGTGTCCCGGTCGGCACGTTCCTTGTCCAGCTCTTTTTGGAGACGCTCCGCCTTGGCATGCATCAGCACAATTTTTCGGACATAATCGGTCTTCTGACGCGATGCCTCACCAACAGCCTACATGGAACAGTTGTTAATCACCATGGTTCAAGATTGTAGAGATTTTCTGAGTTTTCAATCATACCTTCAAGTATGCTACCGTCCTCCGCATGATCCGCTCCATATACCCGTCAGCTTCGTCTGTATCAAGGATGTAGTCGAAAGCTTGAGGATTAGATCTATGACTGCTTCATAGCTGCCAATGGGAAAACCGCCAGTTTCTTCGTCTGCTTCGCTTGATGGGGGCATGCGGGGAATGTGCTCGATGTTTTCTTCTTGGGTTGTATCTTCAACTTGTTGTACCCTTGAACACCCCGCTCCCACCATAGACTTCAACCGAGCAGATTTGGCAGGTTCCTGATTGCTCGGGGGCTCGACAGTAGTTTGTGCACCTCACTAGGTTTCTTCAATCACCGCCTGCGTCACAAGGTACTCACTATCTGCCAGAATTTCTACGTTGGGATCTTCCCTGGATACTTCAGTTTGTTCTGGCTGGGTTGTTACAGGTAGCTCGGCCTCTGATCTCCAAGATGGGTTGAATCGGTTACCGTGACCGCTTCGATAGCCTGTGGCTCCATCCTGGGTTCTTCCTGAGCAGCGCCTGTGGGTTTTGCAAAAGCAGGAATCGTCTTAACCCTGCATACAGAAAAATGACATCAACATATGCTGTTCATTTATGTGGATTTATTACTATTGCAAATCTTCTTGCTCTACAGCAGCTGGTTTCTTGGATGATTCTGTTTGTGGCCTTTCTTCCATTGCCCCTTGGGCTGGGATGCTCTTCACAACTGGTGCTTGCTCCCTGTCTTCAGCAGTAGCTTCACGATTACCAGCTGATGAGCTTGATGCCACCTCAGCAGCCTTGTTCACCAGTTTGTCTGGTTCTGTTCCTGTGTATGGTGATGACGCTGGGTTGAATATATTATGAATTATTTCCTCCTCTATCAAGGGTTGGCGGACGGAGCTGGGTTCTTGGGTTGAGCCGCTCCCTATGGTCACCCCTGGCAATGGCTGGACCCTCAGTTTCGGTGATACTTTTTTATTCAGCTGGGGAATGATTGTTGCCCGAGGCTTCAGCAGCGTCCTTGGCTTCTTGGGCACATGCGTGCTTGGCTCTATGGCCATTCTCTTCAATCTTCCACTTTTACCAGCAGAGGATTCCCCTGTTTGCTTACAGGGTTTTTCACCATCCTTACCCTCCAATGAGAGAGACATATCATTAGTTATCTCAGCTGTACTAAGTCTTGAATTATGAAAGCTGGGATTTCTTATACCAACCTGCGCACTGATGGTTCGATCTACACAACGAGCTATGAGTGAAGCCTCGTCAGTATTCATGGGGTTGTTGGCACTCCTTAGCATCACTTGTTAGATGACGTTAGGAATGCGTGACAGTATATCTTAGGCTCTAGAATTATATTCTGTAGGCGCACAGAATAGGCCGATGTAGCATTTCTGCTTGGAGTATTCCAGGGTATCTATTGGCGTTTCTTAACATCATTGAAACTGTGCCGTTAGAAAGCCAGTGGGAAACTCTTGCCCTTTAGAATAAATTATTCCGCAAGCACTCAGAATGACCGTATAGCACTTCACCTTGGAGTATTCCAGGGTATCATAAATTTCCACGGGGAAGCACTATGGTTAAAGTGATATTGAAGAATTAGACTAGGAATACAATCTAGAAATATTCACCAACTATCTTAGGGGAGATAAGTGGGGTGCAAGGATATGATATAAAGTGCCCAAGATAACTTAGCTTATCTAAAAAGGTAAGCTATATAGAAGGTCAGAGTGACCAGCGACACAGAAGACTTCTACACTTAGAGAAAAGGAAAGACGTTGGGAGAACAACGAGCGAGAAAGATTCCTCAGACACTTCTAAACTTATCAGAAAGCCTCTAAAGATCTAGACTAGAACTCTAGCTAGCTGTCAGGAAACTAGAGCTTACTTTGGTGGCTGGAAGAGGAAAGGTTGCAGACGGGGTAGAAGGGGGACCTAACGGCTACATGCAACTACTGCTATGAAAACACCTGAACGTGGTGGTCGCACAAAGGACGGACAAGGCTGTCACCACTTGCCGCCTACCACTCTACTTCCGTGGGGCGGAACACATTTTCTAGCTGACACCTAGCTAAAAACCACGTTTGGACTCGATGCTAGTATTTCTCGTGAGGCCTTCACGAGAAATCACCCTCAACCTAGGAAACGATTAAATTCCCTAGTCCGGGCGAGAAAATGCGTAAGGTAAAAGCCTGACAAACTAACTAGAATCTAGCTGAATCTAAAGGATATGATATGAAAAGATCACACTACTCTCCTAGACAAACTAAAGAAAGCAGCTAAGGAAAGCTTAACTGATAAAGTAAAGAAGATAACTATATTGATAAAATATTCGAAGTATAAAAGAAAAGATACAAGAACTTTACCCGAACTCTGAGAGACTCCGGAATCTCGAGGCAAGCTCGACTTAACTCTAACTCCCAACTCTAACCCACTCTAGAAAATATGGAAAGGTAGAGAAGCTCCTTCTTGGTGTGTGTTGAGAAGCGCAGTGGAGGCCTCCTTTTATAGCTTGAGCAGGTCAGTTGAGCATCTTGGCGGTTAAGTTAGCTCGGCATGCAACCGTCCTCAAAAGGGCGCCTGGAACGGAGTCGGTGGCCGGCCGTTCGGCAGGTTCCTGGCCGATTGTCCAGGGACGGTGGCCATCTGGCACCGACATGCGTAGCAATGCTCTGGATTGCCTCCTGGTGTCGGTAGTTGTGACAATTATTAACTTCCTGGTAGTTAAGACATGCAGGTGGGCCCTGTAATCCATGTGATGTGCCTTTCAGGCCCTTTGATCAAACCGTCATAGGATGAATGGCTCGGATGCTTTGCATGCTTGCTAGTTTGCTCCTGGATAAGTGACTTGGCAGTTGGCTGAGGTGGCTGGCCAATCGGCCAGGACTTGGCCGGTTGGCCAGGCTTTTTGCCCATTTTCGTCCTCTTTTCTGCCACGTGTCCCTGCATTCACAACTTCACCAAAACTTGTGGAATTGATTAAATATAAGTAAAATATACATGGAATATTATGCAAAGCTCTCATTTTATCCGAAATGTTGACGGTCACAAGGTGTCATAATGGTCGTCAACACACCCCCAAGCTTATCTCTTTGCTCGTCCTCGAGCAAAGCTAAGACTTAGGGTCGGTGGATCAGGAGTTGCATCAATGCATATCCCTCACAAGTGCCCTGTGCATAAACCTACACTCTAATAAAGTAGATTGAATCAATTGGCACATAGTCAATCCATACCTTTGCTCATCTATGGGGCATATTGCTTGTCTTTCTTTGTCATAGGTTGTTGGAAAGCTGAACGATCATCACTGGAGTTTCCTGCAGCTGTTCAGGTTCCTTCTCGGGGAATAGTTTTTGAAAAAATGGTTAAATATCCCCAATGGTACTCTCGAGTCACTCAAGTGCATGAATCCTCACCTTGGTCAAGCCAACCATAACTCCTACTCTTATGTCTGATATGTGGAGTTTTAGGTAGGGTAGATAAGGAGCATACCTTGGTTACCTTTGTTGACAAGTCAAATGATGATTCTCGTGAAGTAGTGCTCATCAAATTCCATCCTTGGAATATAATGTTTAGGGGAGAGGGAGAGAATGGACTCACACATGGGAATTATGTGATCATTTGGCTCTTATTGTACTCTATATTTGTGGATCTTTTCCTCCTTTCATTTCTCTCTCTCTCTCTCTCTTTTTAGAGAAGAGGATAGGAGCTTGGATCCTTGCTATCTTTCTGAATTCATGAGTATTTTTATTGGAGCCTTTCACATGGATCATGGATGAAATAGGTACATTGTGGAGATTTTGGGCTGATTGGTGGGATGTGTTGTCCTGCGGAAATGGATGTCAATACTCGGAATGAGTAAGTAACATACTGGACAATTTTTGAGGCTAGCAGACAATGGTTACGCAAAGGAGAAGGAATAGGTAGATGACAAGCACTTCCTTCAAGTGAACGCACCGCTCGACAAGTCTCAAAATAACACAAGATTGCATATGGTGGCTAGAATAAATATTGCATATATGGCTCTGGTAGGTCATTTATCCATCGGGAACATTTTCGATGAAAAGTTTTCAAAAACTCCCGAGAGATTCCTTATTAAGAATGCATTCTTACTCTAGTTCAAACCATATCAATATTCTCAACAACTAGACTTGGAAATTAAAGCTCATGCTCCCACAAGAATAAATCATAGGGGATAACCACATGCCAACGAACTCAAGTACCGAGAGAGTAAAGGGTTATGTACGAGGCACGTATAAAGCATAAACAGAGCAACTATTCATCATGTCCAAAATAAAAACTTGCAATTATTCCCATGTATAAATTACTTGGAGAATTCTCTTCATTTTTATTCTTCTTATTATTATAGATATATTTATTTTTTTAACATAGCATAGGAGACGAAGTCCTAGAATTTATTCAAAATGAAAAACAAAGCATGGCATTTCAAGAACTCAAACGATAAGGGAACGACAGACAACTTACCTGTGGTACGGGGCACCTCCCCCAAGCTTCGCTAAAACTCAGTAATTGGACTGGTCGGGATTCTGCTGGTTGGGGTCGAGGTCCAGATGTTGGAAGATGTTCGAGATGTCGTAGTGCATGGACGTCGCCATCGCCCAGTTCTGCTGCATGAGATCCGTGTTGTGCGGCATGTCCTGGTTCATCTGCTTCTGCTGTTAGAGCTCACTCAGCCGGGTGTTGATCTGCAAGATCTCCCGAGTAAACGGGTTCTTGTAGTCGTAACGGGCTGAAGTGGATGGACCGGCCTGTGGACCATAAGAACCCATACCTCTGGAGTAGTAGTACCCGGGATCCTGGCTGTAGCCTGCCATGGCTCCTGTATACTGGCTTGACCCTCCTTGGTAGTAGTCATACGTCTGCTCGAAGGTCATGTTGGAAGTCGGGTTCGGTGGAGACATCTGTGATGTCCCAGGCTCTCCACATGATGGCATCTGTGAAAGCCCTGCTGCGTGTCGTTGGACCTGTCCCGGCCACACTATGGCATGCTGGTTCTTTCTTCCTAATCTGCAATTTAAGTTTTTTCACCGAGTAGAGTCCAATCTTCAAGAATGGAAGCTCGACCTCTTCCTCGTACCCGGGGTAACACATAAAAAGAGTATAGTTCGACCCTTCCCGCATCAAATGCCCTTGCACAAAATGATTAAGACCAATTTGGGTTTGATATTCTTGCATCACTGGCAAATAGGTAACTTCTGCATTTGTTAAAGCACCGACATACATGGCGATACGAGTCACCAGAGAAGTAATGTCAATGGTGTACTTTGTAGTCACCCTTCTTTGCCAATGACTGAGCATACTCAAAACAGGAGAAAACTTTATCTTTTTAGCCATAGCATAAAGACAAGGCAATTCAGCATTAAGACAAAGACGCAAATCTGAACGAGGATGAATAACCATCGCAATCCATTTTTCCAAAAACCGCAAAGTTGGATTATGTATGGATGTAATGTTGTTTTGGGGGCTGAAAGAATCATCGGAAATGGAGTCCCACCATGAGTTTTGCTCATAATGGTAATCCTTCTCCAAAATATTGGGGTTCAAAATGCAACGTTGATGAAAACCAAGAGCATTGCTAAACTGAGGAGAGTTCAAAATGAAATCCTCATTGAAAAATTGAAAACGAACGATGGTTTCTTTCGGGGTGGTTTCGATATTCAAACTCATAAAAAATTCAATAGTGAGAAGACTCGAACCTTGTTCTGTGATTGTGTGGAAGTGCTCCCAACCCGCATGATTAAATGCACGGTCCATGTCGTGTCCCAAACCCATCTTGATGAGAAGGAGTGGGTTGAATACGGTGACATTTGCAAAGTTGCGATTTTTCAAAAGCTCCAATACAACTCTCTCATACTCGGTCCGTGGCACGATTTGTTCAATCGTGGTGTAGAGACTTCTTCTTCTTCTTCTTTGTACAGAACATTGTGATGTACAGGCATGTCCACTGACATATTGTCCCGAGAAGAGGCGGAGCTGTGCGAGCGGCGTGAGCTTGATGGAGTCAGCTTCTTCTTGAGCTTGCCAGCTGCCTTCCTTGCTCCGCTCAACATGGTGCTCACTGCAATGTTAGTGCTCACAATACCCTATGAAATATATGAGGGGATTAGGGGTTAGTAGTTAATCGTCCTTGTGGGGATTAACCTCCACAAAACGTTCTCGTTTTGAAAGCCAATATTATTCTAAGCAATAAAATATTTTTGGTTGTATGTGTTTGGGCAATACACACAAAATTTTTCTTCAATTTATTTCCTCTTGCGCTTAGCTTAATTAATGACTAATCAAACTTAGCAAGGAAGTTAAATCAAACGCGCGGGAAAAGAGCGCAGAATAGAGAAGATGAGTGTGCACCTGCGCTTTGGTGTGCTTGTAGCAGACCACGGCGCCGACTTTTACAGGCGGGCGGCGGTGGACGGCAGACTGGCCAGGCCCGGCCGGCTGCCCAGTGAACGGAGGCGACTTGTCCACGGCGATGGCCTAGGCGTAGGCCTGCTCCTTGCTGCAGCGCAATTCGTGGCGATGGGACACGAGCGGGCGAGAGCGGCCGGCCGGCCGGAGTGGAGCCGAACGACTCGTTGGCGTTGCACTAGCAATTATTACCTTTCCGACTCTGATCATGCATGTGCACAGTACCTCTGCATGCAACCGTCCTCAGAAGGGCGCCTGGAACGGAGTCGGTGGCCGGCCGTTCGGTCGGTTCCTGTCCGATCTGCTAGGGATGGTGGCCATCTGGCACTGTCTTACGCAGCAACGCTCTGGATTGCCTCCTGGTGTCAGTAGTTGTGACGATTATTAACTGCCTGCCAGTTAAGACATGCAGGTGCGCCCTCTTATCCATGTGATGTGCCTTTCGGGCCCTTTGATCAAACCATCATTGGATGAATGGCTTGGATGATTTGCATGTGTGCTAGTTTGCTCCTGGATCAGTGACTTAGTAGTTGGCTGAGGTGGCTGGCCGATCGGCCAGGACATGGCCGTGCGGCCAGGCTTTTTGCCCATTTTCGTCCTCTTTCTGCCACGTGTCCCTGCATTCACAACTTCACCAAAACTTGTGAAATTAATTAAATATAAGTAAAATATACATGGAATATTATGCAAACCTCTCATTTTATCCGAAATGTTGATGGTCACAAGGTGTCATAATGGCCGTCAGCGGTATCGTGGATTTCCTCAGGGAAGCAATGGAAAAGTATATTGATTGAATGAATGGTAAGTCCTTCTAGTAATATCACACACTATCTCTTCTAATAAAGAATTGAAAACTGATGGACTTTTCTTTGTCATTCGACTCAATAGAAAGGGTCATTAAGAATTCCATGGTTAGGAGGTATGAACCTTGCTCGGAGATGTGGTAGAGGTTGGTCCATCCGGCATGCTTGAATGCTCACTCCAGGTCGCGGCCAAGTCCCGTCTTGAACAAGAGTGATGGCTTGAAGCGCTTGACGTGGGCGTACGTTCGTTTCCAGAGCAAGTCCAAGGCACTCCTTTTGTACTCATTCTTGACCACAATCTGATCGATCCGGGTCAAGACGCGAATGCGAAGGGGCTGCCTGTGCACCATAGGGGAATCATCCCCTTGTGACTGCTCCTCACGACGGGATGAGTCCACGGACATAGTCCTTGGATGATTCCATGTCACGGGAGCGACGTGAATTCCTCCTACTTATCTTCCGTGCCGCAACCTTGGCGGTGTCAGTCATTCTTCCCAACATGATGTCCTGCAAAAGATTAGTCTCCACAAAATACCCAAAGGAATATGTCAAGTTAGTGGTTCAGTCGTTCTTGTGGGGAATTACCCTCCACAAACGTTCTCGTTTCGTGCCAACTTAGGTGAAAAGGGAAATGTTTTCGGTACTTGTGATCAAACAAAGGTAGCCTAATCACTAGTGATTTTTATTAGATGTTCTTAGGAAGGGGATCACTTCCTAAGCTTAGCTGCTAATCGCTAGCAACTAGCTTGAGCAAACACAAGCTACATCACCAGGAAAGGGAAAAAGAAAGAAAGGAACTTCGGCTCGCAGGTGAAGTGGTGCGGCGAGTGAAGGCTCTGGGCGTCGGGTTTTATAGTGGCGGCCAAGGGGCAGGCTGGCCGGCCGTGGGCCCAGCCGTCAGGCCGGTGAGCAGAGGCGGCGCGGACACGTCGGAGGCCTAAGCGCAGGTGTTCAGCAGCTAGAGCTAGTGGTGGGGGGCAACACGACGGAACCCGGCCAGGGGGAGCCGGCCGGCCGGTGGTGGGGCCGCCCAGCACTGTGCTGGCATTGGTGCTGCACGTCCTAACGTGTCGGCCACAGAAGGAGGTGGTTGTTTGGCTGAGATGTGGGCCCGGCCTGCCGTGGTAGGGTCGACCGGCCGAGGGTTTTTAAATGCATGATGGAGGAAAGAAATAAAGTGATGGTGGAAGAAAATGCTGTGGTGAAAACAAATTGGGAATTGAAATATGTCATGATTAAATGGAAAAGAATAAAGGAAAATAAACTATCATATATGCAAATGCAGATGCGGGTGAAGATACATACCAATGCCTATGGCGAGGGCACGGGTTTTGTGTCCTAAGCTGGACTATCCATACCTTGCGGTAGTGTGGCGTTGCTTGAAGCTTTCTTCACCCAAACCTTCCTGGTTAGCGGAGCCTTCTCGACCTTCTGGAGATCTTCATCCAAAGCCTTCTTACGGTGGATTCTTTGCTTGGCGTTGATGTAATTGTGTCGCTTGATCTCTTGTAGCTTCAATGCTTCAAGAGCTGCTACAAGGGCGTCAATGGTCATGGTAGATGGTTTACCTTGCATTACCTCGTCTTTCAGCTCGATCCGGTTGACTTGTTCGCAGCGTTCCACTTTCGGTTTGAAAGCGAACCTTTCCTTGCACCCATTGATATTGAGCTAGGTTTGTTCGGCTCCAACATCTATGTTTGCCTTGGCGGTTCTCAAGAACGGTCTCCCAAGGATGAGAGGTGTCTTGGCGTCGACCTCCATGTCAAGGACACCGAAGTCGACAGGAACGAAAAAGTTCTAGATTTTCACCGGAATATCCTCCGCAATGCCCAATGGGTAGCGTATCGATTGATCCACTAGGTGTAAACACATGGTAGTGGGAACAAGAGAATGATGGTTGAGTTTGTCATACACTAACTTGGGCATGACGCTAACGCTGTCTCCCAAGTCACAGAGAGCTTGCTGAAAGGTCTGTGTCCCGATCGAACAGGCGATAGTGGGACATCCGGGGTCTTTCTTCTTCTCCGGGAGAGGGTTGAGTATAGCAGCACTAACTCTTCCGTAATCTTGACTACCTCGTTTGGTAAGGTCCTCTTGTTGCCGAGAATATCCTTCAGATACTTGGCGTACGTGGGTACCTGTATAACATCAAGAAGCAGTATGTTGACATATAACTTCCTGATTACCTCGACGAACCTTCCAAATTGCTCGTCGGCCACTGGCTTCCTTTTCCGTTCTGGGAACGGTAAGGCAGTCGTATTGTGGTAGTCTCGAGAAGCCACAGGGACTTCATCGGCCTCCTCCTGGTGAGGTCTGGTTGGTTCGGCTTCCTCCTCTTGGTCTTCTGGCTCGGTAGTGCTGGCGGTGTTCCGCCGAGTACCTGCATCCTACATTCTCCTTAACAGGAGCCTCCGGTTGCCCGGGCAATTTCCCATGATTGGGGTTAGGGCAAGATGCAGCCAGCTGAGCGACTTGAGTTTTAATCATGTGGTTGAAGCTCAGCTGGTTCTTTAAGGCAGAATTAAAACCTTCTATTTGTGTGGCCATATTCTCCATAATTTTATCACTAGCAAGGAATTTCTTACTAATGCTATCATTAATTTGCTTCTGGCCATACCAAATATCTTTCAAGGAAGGTTAAAAATGATTGCCAAAATTCATACCTTGCTGTTGACCGAAGGGTGGGCTTGGAGTTCCAACCTTGGTGAGGACGAAATCTGGAATTATTCGGGTTACTCCCCATGAAGTATACGTCCTCAGCAGTCGTCGGGCATGTGTTGCCCGAGTGCCCGGAATCACCACATATCTCGCATGTGATACGAGAATCAGCAATTCACAACATCTCCTAGTTAGGAGAGTCGAATCTCTTCGTCAGAAGGTCCATCTTGGCAGGCAACATATTGACGGAGTCAATCTGGTGGACTCCCTTGGCACGTATCTGCCTATTGCACTTCCAACTCTAGTTGGCGGTGATATTCTATATGACCATCCTTGCTCGTGCGACATCTAATGAGAGGAAAGCTCCTCCTGCTGTTGCATCAATATGCTCTTGGGATCTTTCTTTCAGGCCATGGAAGAAGTTTTGAATGATCAGCCACTGCTCCATGCCGTGGTGTGGACATTATGCAATATAGTCTTGCAGACGGTCCCAAGCTTCCGGAATGGTCTCATCGTTGAGCTGCTAGAAGTTGGATATCTTTCCATGGAGAGCATTGGCTTTGCCCACCGGGAACTACTTGGTGAGAAATGCATTGGAGCATGTTTCCCAGTTGCCCTTGAAAGACTCCCTGTTTGGAAAAACATGCCTTCGCCTTCCCCAGTAGTGAGAAAGGAAAGAGGCGGAGGCGAATTTCGTCCATCGTAGATCCTTTAGGATTGATTGTACTGCTCACTGCCAGAAAATGTTGCAAGTGGGCGTTGGCATCCTCAGATGCTTTACCACAGAAGGGGCTTGCTTGAACCATGTTCACCAGGCCAGTCTTCAGCTCAAACTCTCGCTGTGGCTGCTTGTCATTTAGTCCCGGGAAGCTACTGCTTGACAAGTCAGAATACTGACGGGGCGTCTTGGCGGGAGCGGAACCAGACATGATAAGTGGTGGTGTTGGTGGAGCTGACAAACTTGGGTTGCTGATGAATTTCTACGGTGAGACGACTCAGCGTCTCACAACCCTTCCGATACACTCTGGATTTGGATCAAAGTTTGATGGCAGGACCAAACAGGTCATGCACTGCTGTGCAGATATCACAAAGGCAAAACAGAGCAAGTGTAAGCCTGCTAAAGTTAGCGGTGATAAGACTACAAAGCCTACCAAACAATTCAATAATATCTTTAGCCAATTACTTCCCCGGCAACGGTGCCAGAAATGCTTGTTGGCACTCTTTAGCGTCACTTGTTTGATGACATTAGGAATGCGTGACGGTATATCTTAAGCTCCAGAATTATATTCTGCAAACGCACAGAATAGCCCGATGTAGCATTTCACCTTGGAGTATTCCAGGGTATCGTGAATTTTCTCAGAGAAGCAATGGCAAAGTATATTGATTGAATGAATGGTAAGTCCTTCTAGTAATATCACACACTATCTCTAGTGGGGGTCAATGGGTTAACCGATAAGGGTGACCAATCAAAGCTTGATTGATACTTGGTACTGGCGAGTCAGGAGACAAGCCGATAGAAGGTCGCGAACGACCAGCGACACAGGACACTCTAAGAGAAAGGAAAAGGATAAAGTTCTAGGTAGACAGGGCAACTCGATTCCTAATGACACTTCTAACATTTTAAGCAAACACACCCTAGCCTTAGCCTAGAATACTACATAGTTATCGGGAGACCAGAACTTACTTTGACGGCCAGTGGGATGGATCTCAGAAAGGGATGAGAAGGGGATCCAACGGCAGCCAACAACTACAGTTATGAGGACACCCAAACGTGGTGGACTACGAGGGACGGGCAGGAATGTCACCACCTGCCGCCTACCACAATGGTACCATGGGGCGTAACACTAGCTAGAATCAAGCCAGGCACCACGCCCGCACTCGAGACTAGGATTTCTCTCGAGGGCTTCGAGAGAAATCCCCCTCAACCTAGAATACTGACTTGAGCACTCTAGTCCCGGCGAGAAAACCCATAAGGAAGAAACCCGATAGACAAGATAAACTCTAAACTAATCTAGAAGGAAGTTACACGGCTACGAAGCCACAAGGACTTGAATGTAAAAGGAAAGCAGTAAATAACTCAGGCTTAACTCAAAAGACCAAAAAGATAGAACTATATTGATAAATATCCAGAGTAAAGGAAAAGATACAAGTCCTTCACCAGAACTCCGAGAACTCCGGAACCTCTGAGCAGAAGCTCGACTCGACCCTACTCCCAACTCTAATCCTAACTCTCAAAATGGAAAAGTAAAGTGGAAGAAGAGCTCCTTGAAGTGTGTGTAGAGGACCTGGCGAGTCTCCTTTTATAGCGATGGCTAGGTCGGTTGGGATGGTAACTGACTGTAGTAACCGCCATTCGAAGCTGGGCCGAAACCGCCTCGGTGCTGGGCCGGCCAGCCGCACTCTGGTGTCTGATCCATTGCCTTTGCTCGTGAACGCTCTGGATCGCACCCTGGTGACAGTTGTGTTTGCCGTTACTGACTTGGAGTCGGTTTGGACCAACAGGTGGGCCCCTCGATCCGTGTCAAGGCCTTCCGGGGTCCGTCGGATGAACCGACCTCAATCTCTCATCTAAGTGTGGCGGTCCACTCCGAAATTATTCCAAGTTAAGTACCCCGGGACCACTAATCGAGTAGTCAGGCACTTAATCCGGAATAAGCTGGAGCGCCGTCGGATTAAACCCGATTTAACCACGTTCTTTTCTTGATCGAAACAACAGGCACGCCCACACGAAGGTGAGTTTCAGAGATTACAACATTCCACAAATTCACATACATAAAGGGTATCATAAAATTATTACAAGCCAAGTTTGAAGTTCAAATCAGAGTATTAAGTTCAAGCAGCGGAATAAAGTAGTTCATTGCAGCGGAAAGATAAACTAACGACGATACAACGTAACACCATGATGAAGCCTGCCACGGTGCTACTCCTCCCGTTCCTCGGCAGAGGACGGACCCACTCGATGTGCCATCCAGGTGGAACCTGGGTAGGCCAAGTAAGGGCATCGACTGCCACATCCAACACTGCACCTGTAAATAAAAGCCACAAGCAAGGCTGAGTATACCAATACTCAGCAAGGCTTACCCGTCGGGTGAAAACTACATCACCGACATCTAGACATGAGAGGCTTTTGGCTGGTGGGTTTGTTTGCAAAAAAGCAACTAAGAGTAGATCCTTGCTTTCATAGTTTTAGCATCATATTCTAGTAGATTTAACCATTCTATATTGGCATCCTCTCTAAGCATACAATGGTGCAATACAATTTAATTCAGACAACAAGTTCATCAATCTCATAGTTCCACTTGTTACTCAATGCAGCAAGGCGGTCAAGCAGTCTCATTAACCGCGAGAAGCGGACAGTTCGAACCGAATTTTGCTACCTGGCCAGGGGAAACCCAACACACACGGATAATGCTTACTATAAAAGGTACAAGCACTTCCCAACCTTTCCCATCGATCCACAATTCGGAACCAAATCCACCTTCCTTAGGATAAAGGTTTACTGCTTCACTCACAGTCTCATGCATATATCCACAAGTGTACGGCAGGGGAAACAAAAGTTTCCAAGGAGAGATGGCTATCAGCCCTAGCTGCTTCAATCTGGTACCGGGCTTACCGATTCCCATATATCGTTCAAAAACTTGACACACTCAACCACACGTTTCGACCTTAAATCAATTATCATACACGGACGGGAGATCTACATCTACCATCCCGCCCGTCAATCCTTATGATTCCAACATAAGTAAAGACAAGCAACTCCTATGTCTCGCGAATGACAGGAAATCACTCGACTTGTAACGGACCTAAAGCAATGCCCTATCGATCCTTTCATACTAGTGTTGCAAGTCATAGGTACTAGAAATGTGCAGCTAAGGTATTCAATCAACTCCTTGAAACGTAAATGCACAAGCATAGGGAATTCATAAATGCATAAACTTTAAAGGTTAGGTTATGCTCCGGGGCTTGCCTTCTTGCTCTACCTGGGGGTTAGCCTCCGGGTCGTTTGTTCCTTCGCCAGCACCGTTCTCCGGGGTGCTTTCACCGTCGGCGGGGATGAGGTGGTAGAAGCCGTCCGGAATAGCGCCTTCTACATGAGATGCATAACTTAAAAGTGGCTGCCTAGTGCTTCCAAAACTAAGGCCTTGAAGGCCATATTCATCTAGACATGCTAAAGTACTACTTTCTCCTTCACAAAATTAGAGGAGGGGTGTGGAAAAATTTTACGTATTTTTGATGGTGATTGTGTACATATATAAAAGAATTTCCATTTATTATTTTGGAGTTAGGGTGCTGTTCTGGAATTTTAAACCTTTCCATGTTTTATTTTAATTAATTATCAAAAAGGTCTATTCTTTTATATAACTCAATTCCACCTTAATTTCTTCTCATTTTTGTTTCTCAATTTCTGTTCATCCTTTTTATCTATAAACTTTATGACAGCTACTGGAGTATAAGAGTTAGGCTCACTCCAAAATTTAGCTAAAACTGAGCTACACAGAATTTATTAAAAATGGTACAAACTGCTGCCTACAGGAATAAGATAAATTCATATAAAATCGAAAATACATCCAAATCAGGAAATTTTCCTACCAGAGCTAGTCATGAGTGCAAGGAGGGCTCTGGCCAAGTGGTGGCTCAAAACAACCCTTGGACAGCATATCCAAAGCTCAGCCCTAGCGGAGCTCTGGATTTGAAATGGTGCACAAGTTTCTAAATTCACAGTTTGAATTTTAATTCAAAATTGGTTCACCAAAAGTATATACATGCTAACATGAGATTGGAGTTTACAATCTCTCGAATCCAGGGAGTATTTTTGTGCATCATTTTTATTTTTTTACGATTTTTGGTGGATTTTACAAGATCTCAGCAAAATAGATCTAGGTTTAAGAATCCTTTTACGCTGGAGACCCTAGAACTTTTAAAACCTTTCAAACCAGTCCCCGATTTTTGCGCAGAGGACCCTAGAACTAAAAGGGAAACGCGAACAGGTCCACGGCTCGTCGGCGTTGCTACGCCGGCGAAACGACTGTGAGTTGGCTCGGGGAAAGTTGGGGGAAATGGAGAGGAGCTCACCGCGAGTCGGTTGAGGTAGGTCTCATGACCGGAGGTGAAGTGTCGCGGCTCGTCGAAGTTGAGCGGCGGTGCGGTTGGCTTCGGCGACGTCGCTGGCGGCCTGTGGTGGTCGAGACGATGCGCGGAGGGGCGTGTGAGCTTCACCGGACGATGGAGGAGCTCGTCGTGGGGCTCGACTGAGACGGGGACGGCCGGGGTATGGAGCTCGACGTGGAGGTGGTGTTCGCGGGGATAATGGCCGAGCGGTGGGGAAAAGCCTCGATTCGCGGCGTGTGCGGCTCGATTCGAGCTGGGGAGTGCTCGAGCGGCTAGCTGGGTGAGTGAGCGAGCTTCACGAGCGGGGGATTGGGAAAACGTGGAGGGATTCGCGGTCGATTTGGGTTCGCGGCGAGGAAACTCGAGCTTTGCTCAAAAACGTCCCGAGTTTGAAGATGATGGGAGCGAACGCGGGGAGAGGGGAGCTGGGGGAAGGAATGAGGATGCTCAGGGAAGCGTTTGGGCGCGTTAGCGAGCACCGAGCGGCCTCGGAAGCATGCGCACGCACGCTCGGGCTGTCAAGGTCGCCATTGATGGCGCTGACGGCTCAGGCAGCGGCGCGACCGCGGGTTGGGCGAAGGAGATCGTGGCGTGGCGCTGGGGGATCCTCTGCAGAGCTTCTTGGAGCGTAGCGGAAAGAGAATCGCGGCCTGCGGAACGGCGCTGCGCGGCGCGCGCGGCTGCGGCCAGTGGCCGAGCCCCGGCCATGATGGCGCTCCGCGGCGTGAGGCAAAACGCGCTGTCGCACGCGACGTGATGGCTCGGGAAGGAAGGGACAACCACGTGAGGACAAGCGAAAGCAGACGCCGCGGCTCGGCCGGCTCGGCGCGGCCTCCGCCGCTCGCCGGCCACGTGGCGGCCGCGCTCCGGCCAGCGCAGAGCGCGCTAGGGGGCGAGCTGGCAGCTCCGTGGAGCTCCTTTGCCTCTTTTGAATTTTCTCCAAAAATTTGAACTGAACGTGGAAAAGTGTAAAAATAAACGTTGGAGTTTGAGATGTGGGACACAACTTTCTTTTTGGGGTGAACCTGAAATTTCAAATTTTTCAGCTCAAACAACCCAAATTCAAAAAGGTGTTCAGAACTATTTTTCGAGTTTTTGAGGGGCTAAACTGCAAAATTTTCAAAAGTTCCAAACAGTGACTAGGCCTTATTTGTGATGACAAACAACTTTTATTTTTGGATATTTTCAAGTTTAGTACAAAATTCTTGAGATCTCAGTTGGGTGTCAAAAGACCTTTGTTTTCGAATTTAAATTTGAGTTTTGATGAATTTTTGAATTCCAACATTACTTTTTCCCCTTTTTAACCTGTTTTAAAGGTGTTTTCTACATTTTTATTGCAGGGATGTCGAGGCCACAAAGGGTCTATCACTATTTATATACAACCAACACCAAAAAGGAAAAACAGAGATATAAATTATCATGTTGGAGTAGGTATAAGTTTCATAATTTTACATGAACTCTAGTTTTTTTTCTTATTTTCATTTTCATCTCATGGTTAAGTTGGTCTTTCAAACTTGATTTCCTATGTTTGGTGGATTAAGCATCTGAGTTATACATAACTCCCCAAGGTTACAAATGACATTTTTAGATACACAACTTCCATTTGAGAAAGTGGTTTGGTTTTATAATTAGAAAATATTTTCCCAAGGAAAAGTGTTTTGAAACAAGAAAAGAACTACAACCTTTCATATTGATCCGACGTTTGTGATGTGCACAACTCTTATTTATAATTTTAATTTAGAACCTTGCCTTTTGAAGGTCATTAGTATCTTTAGTTGGAATTGTTTCATGTGTTGACTTCATATGAGCCATTAGTCCTTTAAGACCTTTAGGGGCATAGAAGCATTACTAATTTGTCGTTCAATCCTGACTTCTTTTTTGGAGATTTTTATGCGTCGTCTCGAGAATATGTATTTAGAGTTTTGCCGTGCAACTTGTAAGAGAAGATGTTTAGATTTGTACTAGAAAAGTTTTTGTAGGGTTCAAAATTTCAAGAACCAAGGCACGAGTACAAACTTAACAATCCTCATGTATAATTCTCATTCCTACTAGTGATTTATGTGGCGGACCACTCCAAAATTATTCCAAGTTAAGTACCTAGGGACCACTAATCACGTAGTCAGGCACTTAATCCGGAATAAGCTGGAGCGCCGTCGGATTAAACCCGATTAAACCACGTACTTTTCTCGATCGAAACAACAGCACGCCCACACGAAGGTGAGTTCCAGAGATTACAACATTCCACAAATTAATTTACACACATAGATATCACAAGTTATTACAAACCAGGTTCAAATTTAAATCAGAGTACAAGTCTTGCAGCGGAAATAAAAGTTCATTACAGCGGAATTTAAAAAGTCATAACAACTGAATTTAGAGGTTCATTGCAGCGGAAGTAAAACAATTTAGCGACGATACAAAATAACTCCGTGCTGAAGCCTGCCACGAAGCTACTCCTCCCGATCCTCGCCAGAGGACGGAACCCATTCGATGTGCCAGCCAGGTGGAACCTGGGCAGGCCAAGACAAAGCATCCACATCCAAAGGTATACCTGAAAAATATTGCCACAAGCAAGGCTGAGTATACTAATACTCAGCAAGGCTTACCCGTCTGGTGAAAACTACATCACCGACATCTAGACAATGAGAGGCTTTTGGCTGGTGGGTTTGTTTGCCAAAAAGCAACTAAAGGTAGATCCTTGCTTTCAAGTTTTAGCATCAGTTTCTAGTTTATTTAACCATTCTAGATTAGCATCCTCTCTAAGCATGCAAGTGGAGCAATACAAATTAATTCATAGAACAAATTCATAATCTCATAATTCCACTTATTACTCAATGTAGCAAGGCGGTCAAGCAGTCTCATTAACCGCGAGAAGCGGACAGTTCGAACCGAATTTGTGCTACCTGGCCAGGGAAAACCCAACACACACGGATACTCTGCCTGCTATAAAAGGTACAAGCATTTCCCAACCTTTCCCATCGATCCACAATTCGGAACCGGGTCCATTTCCTTAGGATAAAGGTTTACTGCTTCACTCACAGCATCACGCATATATCCACAAGTGTACGGCAGGGGAAACAAGTTTCCAAGGAGAGATGGCTATCGGCCCTAGCTGCTTCAATCTGGTACCGGGCTTACCGGCTCCCATATACCGGTATGCATGTGGTACGTTCAAAAACTTGACACACTCTACCACACATTTCGACCTTAACCAATTATCATACACGGACGGGAGATCTACATCTATCATCCCGCCCGTCAATCCTTATGATTCCAACATAAGTAAAGACAAGCAATCCCTATGTCTCGCGAGTGACAGGAAATCACTCGACTTGTAACGGACCTATAGCAATGCACTATCGATCCCTTTCAAACTAGTATTGCAAGTCATAGGTACTAGGAAATGTGCAGCTAAGGTATTCAATCAACTCCTTGAACGTAAATGCACAAACATAGAGAATTCAAAGTGCATAATTTGGTAAAGTTAGGTTATGCTCCGGGGCTTGCCTTCTTGCTTGAATTGAGAGTTAGCCTCCGGGTTGGTCACTTCTGTACCGGCACCGTGCTCCGGGACTCCTTCCTCGTCTACGGGGATGAGGGTGTAGTCGCCGTCCGGGATAGCGCCGTCTACATGAGATGCATATTTTAAGGCGGCTGCCTACAGATGCTAAGATTAAGGCCTTGAAGGCCATATTCACCTAGACATGCTTAAGCATTTCTATTTTCTTCACAAAAACAAGTGTAGGTGTGGAAAAAGTTTTATCGATTTCGATGGTGATTGTGTACATATATAAGAGATTTCTTTTTATTTCTTCTCAAGGTTGGGTGCTGTTCTGGAATTTCAGATTCTATCCATTCTATATTAACCAATTAACCAAAAAGGTTTATTCTTTTATATAAATCAATTTCCATCTAGATTCCTTCTCATTTTTGTTCCTCCATTTCTGTTTATCAATTTTAGCTATAAACTTTATGACAGCTACGGGAGTATAAGAGCTAAGCGCACTCCAAAATTTAGCTAATTTTGAGCTACACATAATTTATAAAAATTATATCAAGTTGCTGCCAGCAGAATTGAAATTAATTCATATAAAATTGAAAATTCATCCATTTCAGGAGATTTTCCTACCAAAGCTAGGCATAAGCATGAGGAGGGCTCTGGCCAAGTGATGGCTCAAAATAACCCTTGGGTAGTCCTCAATAATTTTCCATCCAAAAACACATATTTAATTATTTACCATCCTAAACAGAGCAAAAATTAAGTTCCTCACTTTTCACAGGTGTGCTAACAAGTTTTTAGTCCTCTGGAGCAAAATGGCGATTTTTCACTGCCCAGATTATTTTTAATGATTTCTGCACTGCAAAAAGACAGAAAACCTATTTTAATTCATAACAGGAGCTGTAGTTCATATTTTTAAGTCCCCTTTGGACACAAGCTGTCCAAAGTAACTAAAAACAACATATCCAAAGCTCAACCCTAGCGTAGCTCTGGATTTGAAATGGTGCACAACTTTAGATTTTCATAGTTGGAATTTTAATTCAAAGACACTTCGTCAAAAGTATAAACATGTCTAATAGAGATTGTATTTTAGACTCTCATAAATCCAAAAAGTATTTTTGTGCATTTTTTTGATTTTTGTATGATTTTTAACGGATTTTACAAGATTCGGGAAAAATCAAACCTAGACTTAAGAATCTTTTTACGCAGAGAACCCTAGATCTTTCAAAACTTCGCGAACCAGTCCTGCACTTTTGCACAGAGGCCCCTAAACAAAGGTAGACGATGAAGAAAGGTCCCTGGGACCTCGCCGGAGTTGCGCCGGGCAAACTACGGCGAACTAGGCACGGGGAAGTGGGGGGAAATGATCCTGGGCTCACCACGAGTCGTTTGAGGACGGTTTGGAGGCTGGGGGAGGTCGAAGTTGTGCCGGCGACGAGGAGGTGGCGGCGCGGCCGCCGCGGCTTCTACACCGGCGAGCTCGGGGTCGTTGCGGAGGGGGGGAGAGGTCCTTGAGCACCAGCAGAGCTTGGGGAAGCTAATGGCGTGCTCGAGGAAGCTCGGGGACGGCTCGGAGTAGGGTCTCGACGTGCGGGTGCTCCGGCGGCCGAAAATCGCGATTTGGGGGAATTCACGAATTCTCGCCGGAGAAGGGACAATAGCTTGGGGAAAATGGGGGAAAATGGAGCTGGAGTAGAGGGCTAGCTTTGTGCGGGACGAACTTGGGAATGGTGGAGTGTGGAGAGTGAATTTCTCGGAGAAGCTCGGCTCGGTTCGCGCGGCGCGAGGAAGAAGAAGACCGAGCGAGCGCGGGGAAGTGGAAATGGCCAAGTGAGTGAGTGAGAGGAGGGGTGTGAGTGCTTGGTGGAGTGATTGAGCACGCAAGGGAGGCACTGTGCGGCCTCGGGAGCGTGCGAGCGCGTGGGTGGCTGTCGCGGTCGCCATTGATGGCGCGCGAGCTCGAACAGAGCGCACACGCGCGGTTGGGCGTCAAAGATCATCGCGTGATGAAGTGGAGATCCTCAGCAGAGGCTTTGTCGCGACGCGAATGGACTCTACCGCCTGCAGTGCGCTCGGCGCGGCGCGAGCGCGCGTGCGGCCACGGCGGCGCGCGACCGTATGATGGCGCTCCGCGGCGCGAGGCGAGGCGAGGCGACAGCGGCGAAGTGATGGCTCGGGAGGGGCCGGACAAGAGCTAGGCGACAAGCGCCGGCGTCCGCCGCGGCTTGGCCAGCTCAGCGCCGCCTGCGCCGCTCGCCGGCCACGTGGCGGCCGAGCTCCGGCCAGCGCAGCGCGCGCCAGGGGCCCTGTAGCATGCCCGTGGAGCTCCGATTTCCAAATTCGAATTTTCTCCAAAAATTCGAACTGAACTTCGAAACGGGTAAAATTAAAAGTTGGGGTCTGAGGTGTGGGACACAACTTTCGAGCTTGGACCAGGCACTTCGACCAGGCGCTACGGCGCTTCGAGCTTGAACCGCAAGCTCGAGCTTGCCGAGCCTCGAATGGTCGGAAACGCCACTCGAGGGTGAGTGCCCCCCTCGAGCTTGGCTGCGAAGCCTCGAGCGTGACGGAACGTCGCTCGAGGGTAAGTGCCCCCTCGAGCTAGGCTGCGGAGCCTCGAGCGTGACGGAACGTCGCTCGAGGGTAAGTGCTCGAGCTTGGCTGCGGAGCCTCGAGGGTGACGGAACGTCGCTCGAGGGTAAGTGCCCCCCTCGAGCTTGGCTGCGGAGCCTCGAGCGTGCCGGAACGTCGGGGCCTCAAGGGTCCTATCGTGCGGCCTCGAATCGTGACGGAAACTACTGGCTAGGCTCGATCGTGACGGACATAGCTCGATCGTCACGGACATAGCTCGATCGTCACGGACAATACTGACTAGGCTCGATCGTCACGGACATCCCCGCTCGAGGGTTATCGAGCGGAACGAACGCCGTGGCGAGGTTGTCGCGAAGGGCTGTAGGTGATGACAACTACTCTTTTGGTCCGAGATTTTTAAGTTCAGCACCCAAGTCTTGAGATTTCAGTTGGGTCTCCAAACAACCCTTGTTTTTGAATTATAATTGAATTTTTGACGAATTTTTGAATTTCAACCCAATTCCCTGTTGCATTGATTTTAATTGCACTTTTTAATTCTTTTGACATCAGAGATGTCACAGCCTACCCCCCTTAAGAGGAATCTCGTCCCGAGATTCGATTAAACCTAGAGATAGAGAGGGGAAAAGAAATACCTCGGCTTATGAAAGTATGTCGGAGAAATTCTTCCTAAGATAGTCCTCGGTTTCCCACGTGGCTTCATCTTCGGAGTGATGACTCCACTGAACTTTGTACATTTTAACTCCCTTCCTTCGTGTTTGTCGCTCTTTCTCGTCGAGGATCTTAACGGGATGCTCATCATAAGAGAGATCCGGTTCAACCGAGAGTTCCTCTTGTTCAACAACCTCGGTCGGAACACGAAGACACCTCTTGAGTTGAGAAACATGAAATACATTGTGTACCGCTGAAAGTTTCTCGGGAAGCTTCACTTGATAAGCTACCGGCCCACATTGCTGAGTAACTTCATACGGGCCGATAAAGCGAGGTGCAAGCTTTCCTTTGAGTCCAAATCTTTGTACACCCTTGGTCGGGGAAACTTTAAGATACACGTGATCACCAACTTCGAACTGATGTGGCTTCCGCCGCTGATCGAAGTAGCTCTTTTGCCGTGACTGGGCGGTCTTTAAATTCTCCCGAATGATCCTAACCATTTCTTCTGCTTCCATCACAAGGTCAGGGCCATAAGTGTACCTCTCGCCTGCCTGGGACCAACACAACGGGGTCCGACATCTTCTACCATATAAGGCTTCGAAAGGTGCCATTTTAAGGCTCGCTTGGTAGCTGTTGTTATAGGAGAATTCAGCCAGAGACAAACATTTCTCCCAATTCTTCCCATAATGGATAACACAAGCTCGAAGCATATCCTCAAGTATTTGATTTACCCTTTCCGTCTGCCCATCGGTCTGTGGGTGATATGCCGAACTTCGGATCAGTTTGGTGCCTAGGGACAATTGCAATTGCTCCCAAAAGCGGGCTACGAACAGAGCACCACGATCTGAAATTATCGTCTTGGGTACCCCATGTAGGCAAACGATCCGCTCCAAATAAATTTCTGCGTACCTCTTAGCAGCATAAGTGGTATTGACTGGAATGAAATGCGCGGTCTTGGTAAGGCGATCCACAATCACCCAAATAGAATCGTGCCCCTGAGGGGTCCGGGGAAGCTTCCAAC
>JACEFO010002619.1:0-13048 GCA_015342445.1 Digitaria exilis | reverse complement strand
TTTTGGAATAAAACTTACCAAACTCTTAGCTTCCGCCGTGCGATTTGCGATGAAAAAGATTATTCTTAGGACCGCTAAGATGTTACATAGAGGGCGTGGAAGCCTATGTGGGTTTAAGGATCAACGATATGTTAGGTGGCTAATGTATATATTATACTGGACTTTCAGCACATTTCATTCTGTCATTTACTTTACGCAAATGGTGGGCTGCAAGGTACGGCGATTGCTGTAGACGTACCACGGCACTATATGAAAGTATAGTGGCGGCACAATAGTCAATTACGGCTGTGATGGCGTAGAACTAGAGAAGTAGCATGGTGGGCGCAAGTTTAGGCGATTGCTGTAAGCGTACATGGCATCTATGGCAAATATGTGGCGGCACAAAAGTGCAAATAGCTAAGTTCTATGAAGCGCGGTATGAAAGTTGTCAATATGTTTGGCTTGGTGACATATGAAACATGCCCGTTCAAGATGTCGACGTTCGGGTGCCACCATCTATAGTGGGTGGTAATGTATGGAAACGCTTTCGTGAGTTGCTGGCACGAAAGGTTGATTATACATGGTCTAGAATGGAATTTTCTGCAGGTACACTAACCCCGATTCCGTAAAGATGAACGGTTAGAAAAGTTCGGTAGTTATATAGGGGAGAGACGGATATGCACTAGCCACCGGCACTAACTTCGTAGGCCAAAAGTTTATTGGCACGTGTGTTGGTGAGAACGAATAGGCCGCTCATGCATTGCAATACTTACGGGAATTATTGAACCTCAATGCACGACGATCGAACTACCGCCATAAAAATTTGAATAGACACTGGAAATTTGTGCCGAAACTCTGCCGAAACTAGTCTGTTTGCGTCATTAATTCGAACCTGAAAAACTTGGTCAACGAAAAAGTGTTCAACATGAAAGTTTTCATAAATGTTATCTAGTTTGTGCTGTAGAATTTCAGCAAATTTGGTTCCAGTAGAATGAGAGCTATGCTTAAAATGGTACCTCTGTGTCTGCTGGAAATTTCTGGGAACAGTAAGTTTAAAAATTGAATTTTTACACTTTCTTAACGACTGGTTTCTACTCAAACCTTCAACATGAAACTTGTTGGAAATTTACTTAAGCTATGTTCTGGCCAAATTTTGGGAATTTTTGGGTTTGTAGATGTTGAGTTTTATAATTTTTACTTACCTGTCCAGAAGCTGTTTATATTTTCTTTAGCGCTAACCGGTTTCATATTTGACCTTTTTGTTCAGAATGGACGCTCACGCTGACCTTGCCAGCTACCCCAATGACGTCTCCTTCTCGGACTGTCTAGGATGGGAGGGTTTTTCCTAGCATCCTTTGGTCTGTATTGCCAGACGCTTGATTATCCAACCCCGCCACAATATGAGAGAACCATCATCCGTGACCAAGGCGTGACTCGCTCCCGTGTGCGTGTTGGTGGTGCACGCCACCCACCGTGTCCTAGCTCTCCCACATGGAGTGTGGAAGTCCATGGGCACCACATGGAGACCACTTGCGAGCTAGCTGCCCTGAATGGGATCAGTTCCTTCTGCTCCCAGAACCCAGGACCTGGTAGAGCATCAGCTGCTTGGGCTTGTTTCCACCGCCCCAGCCGGACGATTGCTCATTGGATGAGGCGCTATCTTAGCTCACCTTTCGAGGGATGGCGGTAGAGAACCCGTCGCTGCAGCTGCACTTTTTGATGAGGTGGATCCGGGCCTATCACCAGTTGCAGGCGCTTTTGGGACGGTCACAGAGTGAGGTGCTCAACCTTGCCATAGATATGTCTGTTCGTGCCCGTGACATTGGGATAGAGAGGACTCTTTGTCCATAGAGGTGAGCACCAGAGATGCCATGATTCAAAGATTTGGAGAGGCAATTGTCTGACCTCCACATAGCGCACAACAATGTCCACAACGAGCTAGTCCAAACAAGAGATGAGCTTGAGAACATCCAGGGTGTCTTGGAGCATGCCAATGCCATGCTAGCCGCCATGATGCTCAGCACCTTCTTGAGCAGGGTGGAGAGTATGGGGAAGGAGAGGCCCCATGATTCTGACATGGACACACGAGGATGACATGCCGCCACCTTCCAGCTCCACCGTCTCTGATGGGCAGCGAGGCTTCCGCTAACAACCTAGATGATTTCTAGAGCATTGCCAGTAGCATAGATTCACTTCCTCCGCATAGCTAAATTTTGGCTTCATGATGTAATAGGCTAGATGGAGTTAAGTTCCCCTATAATCTTCTGAAACAATGTAATTTAATTGGTGTGGGTATGTGAGCCCAAAAACTTGACGAAGGTTGTAATGGTTGTGCTGAAAACATTCTGCAGCTAACCTTGTTTTAAATTATTAATATGTTGCACATTTACTTCTGGGCTGTGGTGTGAACTACAAAGTTGTTTGGAATTATCAAACGAAATGCTCACCAATTTCACCCCATTGGTTAAGCGAAATAAAAATGGCAACCAAAACACTACAGCTCGGGCCTACCATAAAACAGCAAACGCTAGAGAGCTAAAAATTGAATTTTTCGGGCTTAGTTCCAGCCCCGAATTTGGTTTTCTGAGCCAAGACATGAAAGTTGTAGAGTACGAAATTTTTGAGCTACTGACCGAATTGGAGCATCTGACTTGCTTCCTACTGGGAGATATGATCTCTGTTCCGAAATGCTGGTTGATATGTCGTCTTTATGCAGTAAACTTCATTATATTGCCACATTCTATCTTGTCATTGATCTATGCACAGCTTATGAAATGTGGCTAATTACAAGTACCATACTGCAGATGGCTATCACTCGCAGCGGTCATGATGCTAGTGGCTCCAACGCTAACCAGCAGGGGCCAGAAGGGTAGCAACAGCCACCACCACCTCCGGCACCGCAGCAACCTCCGACGTGGCAAACAACTATATGCCCTCAAAACAGAAATACCCGCAATCTGCAGCATCAGCAACAAATGATGCAGCAGCAAGGAGGTCAAACGGCCCCTCAACTCATGTGGCTCGGTATGAGGACTTCTTAGCCACACACCCGCCGGTGTTCTCCAGAGCTGAGGAGCCATTGGAGGCTGATGCGTGGATTCGAGCCATCGAATCCAAGTTCTCTATTCTGGCCACGCCTTGCACTCCCAACCGCAAGGTGGTCTTCGCGGCGCAGCGCTCTGCGGCACAGCTCTTCTGTGGTGGGAGAATTACTTGGCCCTGCAGCAGGAGGGTCACGTGATTGAGTGCGAAGAGTTCAAAGCTGCTTTCAAAGCCACCACATTCCTGCCGGCTTGGTAGAGCGGAAGTTGACTGAGTTTCTGGCGCTGACCCAGGGTACCCGCATGGTGCTTTCAGTACGCCCAGGCCTTCAAATGGTCTGTGCCCATATGCGGGTCATCACGCTGACTCTGACATAAAGAAGATGGAGAGGTTCCGACGTGGCCTCAACACCAAGCTCAAGGCCCAACTGACCATCACCCGAGTTGCCACTTACGGCGAACTTGTGAACATCGCCATCGCTCAGGAAGATGCCAATATGGTACATAAGGCTGAGAAGAAGAGGAAGGCTCCCGCTGGACCATCGAGCGCCCAGCCACAGAGGTTCCGCCTGGTTCCCCCGGCTGCACCACAAGGGCAGCCCAGGGCACCCCAGGGAGGACGATGGGTTTGCTAGGCTACCACAGTAGGGTGCGCCCCGTTTCCCTCCACCGCCGCAAACAGCAACCGAGGCAGAACGTGCAGCAGCCATCCCATCCTGGAGCTGGCTACCAGTGCTTCAAGTGTGGCAGCAGCAGTCACTTCATCAAGGACTGCCACAAAACAAGCCACAGAACCAGCGCCCGGGAAATCAGCAAAACAAGGGCAAGCAGCAGCGGGTGCAAGTCAGGCAAGGAAGGCTTAACTACACCACCTTTGGCCGACCTACCTGAGGGAGCACCGGATATGACTGGTACCTTTCCTATCCACAACCAACCTGTTGTGATATTGTTTGATTCCGGGCAAACACATAGTTTTATATAAGCACAAGATTTCATGCAAAATGTGGGTTAAAATCTTACCATACCAAATCAGCATATGTGATATCAACCGCGGGAGGTAAAATAGCATCCAACCAAGTCACTCGAAAAGTACCGATCAGGCTGGGTAGTAAAGTGTTTGTAGCACCCTAAAAATGCCCTATTTAAAAATTTAGTAATCAATTAAATTTTTATATTCAAGTGCTCATAAATAATGTAGAAAAATAAATTTTGAATAATTAAAAAAAATATAGGGTATAAAAAACATTATTGATTGCATTCATGCTGGTGCATTTGTTTTTGATTGTTGAATTCAAATTTTGAATTTGATTTCAATTGAGTGTTTTCGAATAAAAGAAAAATCTTTTCTTTTTTCTCTCTTTTTTTTCCTTCTCCTTTTCAGCCCAGCCGGCCACTCCTCCTCTCTTTCTTTTCTTTTCCCGCGGCCATCTCCCTTTCCTTCGCGCGGGCGGCCAGCAGCTCGGTGCCCAGCAGCAGGCCCGCTCCGCGCGCCCTCTCTCTCTTCCGCTGCGCTGACAAGCCTCGGTCCCACTGTCGGCGCGCTTCTCCTCCGTCTGAGCCACTGACACCCCGGGCCACTCGTCAGCTCCTTGCTCTTTCCTCATCGTAGCCGAGCGGGACAACCGCTGCCGCCGTCGGAATCCGCGCCGCCGCGTCGTCGTGCCGTGCCCGGACTCCAAGTGAGCTTGGCGTGCACCGCCAAGGAACCCTCGCCGGTCGGTCTGATTTACGCGCGGCAAGCCTCCCCTCTCGAGCAGTGCACAAACCCCTAGCCACAGCCGACGCTTTCTAGCCTAGCCCCGAGCGCCCCAGCTGTCGCTCTCGAGCCCGATACCCGCCGCACAAGAACATACGTTCTCCAGGAGACTTCGCGGTAGTGGTGCAGGAACTCGCCGAGCCCAAAACCCTCTTCCTCTTGCTCTCCCGACCCAGCGTGCGACCTCGCCGGAGTACTCGCTCCCGACGCCACGCACGTCGAAGCTTTCTTACGTCGCCCAATCTTCGAGTAGAACCCCCAAAATCGACTCCCCGTCGTCTCCTCTACCTCTAGGACCAAACGCGGCGAGATTTGGACCACACGCTAGCCCCGAGCCAGTCGATTCCGGCGAAGCGCCGCCGCGGACGGCTGAGCTCCGGTGACCTTAAGCCCCGACTGATTAATGAAGGCCGGTTAGATTCAAAACCGTACGACGGCCAGATCTGAAAACCGATCTAAACTGAGCCGGTTCACCGTGAACCGTGAACCGCGGTTTCATGGCCGGTCCACGGTCCGGTCCACCGGTGACGTCAGCCGACGTCAGCCGATCCAGCCTCACGCCGGACCGTGTCCAGTTTGTGCCCAAAGAGCCCCTGCAGTTTTTCAAAAGACTCAACCCCGCGGTCCACCTCTATTCAAAAAGTATTTACAACCAAGTCTTTTTCTTTCGGTTTAGCCCCTGCTCTTTTTGAAAAATAGTGCCCGCCATCCTAGAAAGTCGTTTTTACTCGTTGCCTCGGGTTTTTATATCGAAATTATAGTTTTAAGGTCGGTCCTGGTTTCTTTCCAAAACAACACCCTGGAAGCATAAAACCTTTACCAGCGAAGACCCCTAGAGCCCGTATTTAAGCGTAGTTTCGTCGTTTTAACTCCGATGGTTGAGTGATTTTTGCGCTTCATCGTGTTCGTAGTGAAGCGTAGAGTATAATCTAAGCCTTCTTTTCATTCTTTGTTTATGTTTGGTGTGCTGTTCTAATTAAATATCTTGTTTGCATGCTATGTGTGGCATGCTTGTGTGGCTGATCGACTGTGAGTAGTTGGCGAGCCGTTCGAGTTTGCCGACGATCCCCGTAGTGTGCTCTTCAGAAGAGTATGTCAGGAGCACCAGAGCAGCAGTTCGCTGAGGAAGGCAAGTATAACCACGGACCATCCTTGTTACCTATACACCGAATTAATCACATAAATCATTATGCATGTGTCTCAATACTGTTAGACGCACTAAGGATGTTCCTAAGTCTTTACCATATTCCTTGTAACGCCGCGTCTGGTTTTATGCATTATGGTTAGACTAGTGCTACGCGCTGCTACACATTTATTTTTAATGTCAATATTCAATTAATGGTTCCACTTCAATGATGATTAAAAGACTGCTTTTTAGCAACATTGGTTCGGGAACTAGAGCATCTGTGCCATGTGTGCTTTGTTCTACAGTGTCTCTAGTAAGGTTTGATCTAGGGAATTAGAGCACTGTGGCTTTTGCTGCTTTGTTCTAATGTCTCTCCGTAAGGTCCGGTTCTTAAGTCGCGACAACCCAGGAACCTGTTCGCCGCCGTTGGAGGCTATAATGAGCTCTGGTCTTGGATAGTTAGCTTGTACGTCTCTCGAGCTCGCCAGTGTTTACCGAAAGACGTATCTGGGGAACATTCGTGAGAGTATAGTTTGATCCATCGATTGGACATTTTTATCCGTTTGGCTAATGTCCGGTTAGGCAAAGTCCCGTGAATGTAAAGCGAGACACAAGAGCGATGTTACGGCAGCTTCACACGTTGCGATGATTGCGCTCCTTCGCTCTGGACGCCATTGACCCCCCTCACGTTGCGCCCTGAGGCGTACGTCAATCTCGATGCCCGGGTTATGCTGCCTATGTTGAACCAAAACGGCTACTGTGCTTGTTAGGGTGTTTTGTTGAAAGTCCTCGTAACATAAGTTCTTTTGGATTTATGTGACCGGCGGGTAAAGGGCGAAACCTCTGCAGAGTGTTGATCTATCATGATAGCCGTGCCTCACGGATACCGAGCGGCCTGGATCCTTTTTTTTATTAGAAGATGAATATAGCGTGTTGATATTGGTTTGTTCTATAATTACTTATACCTTATTAATGCAGGTTTATACTTGGGTTCTACTCATTTGTAAGTAAATTAGGATGATAATAAAATGAAACAACTAAAAGTGCTAAATGCAGTTTAACCGTGTCAAGCCTTTTGTTCCTTGCATAACCCGTGTTATACTTGTTAAGTAAGATGGTTTACTTACACTTGCAACTATTCAACAAAATCCCGGATGGGTAACAGATGGAGCAGTGAATGATCGATCTCGCTTGCTGAGTTTCCGGAGGATCTGCCGTACTTCTAGCTGTGTTCAAGCCAGTCGGTGTCCCTGTGGACTTGAGGGCTCTACTAGTTATGAACGTTTAATAATATTAAGACTTCCAGGTTGTGTTATTTGTTTAAGACTATGTCTTGTGTTAAACTCTGATATAAACTATTTTATTCGAGCATTGTGTTCTCTGTGATCAATATTTGTAATCTATATGTGTTCTGTGGGACATCCTGGGCACACATATGGAAGCATTCGGATTCTTGGAAAATCTGGGTGTTACGAAGTTGGTATCAGAGCCGTGCTGACTGTAGGATCAGCAACCTCGAGCAGATCCAGTTCCTCTTGATAGAACGGTCGATTTAGAACCCTGCTTAATCCTTGCTCTAAATATTATTTATACATCCTAGAGTTGAGCTTCTGTTTGAAATAATGGTGTTACACATATTCTACCTCTGTCGCTTTTTGAAAATTTTCTAAGCTTTAATCTAAGGCCCTCCTCTAGTTTTATACTTCCCTAGATGGCTCACGACAGAGATAGACAGTCTGCAAGAGCAGCTCATGGCTACCTTCCACCTCGCATCGATGAGTGACCATTGGTGGCAATGCAACCCGGATGCCTACCAGGAGCTTCTTAGGCAGGAGGCCGAAGAAGGGAACCCGAGGGAGTCTAGAGACGAGTCCGTGGAGTTAGAGCAACAACAAGAGAAGAATGAGGAGCTGCAGCACCAGTTGGGAGGACCTGCTCCACGTTGGTCTAGGAGTTCGGTGCACAGTCGCCACCGACGCAGAAGGACTCGATACAGTACCCTAGCTTACCACGCCACCATCGACCCTAATGGTTACCATAAGTCGTAATAGAGATTCAATACAACGTTTTCGGTACAAAAACTAGTCTAAGAGTATCGGGTCTTGTGTGAACCACGTCTTTAAATGCTTGAATGAATTGTCATTATGCTTATGTGTGATTTGGATCTTTGTAATGATTGTGATGAGTGTGGAGAAGTCTGCAATCATCTAGTGTTGGATTTAGGTATAAGGTATTTAATGGATAGATAGTTGGGTTCTAACCTCTCCTTTGCACATCATCTACTATCTTCCTATCGCCCAAGTACCTTATCTTGTCAGTGGATTGCTTCTGTTCCTTGACACTGGTTCAGACATTGACTGTGATTGTGACATGTCGGGATTTTGATTTGGTGACAGATGGTTGGGGGGGAACAAGAGGATCGACGGGTGGTGCAATCAGAATCAGAATCAGAACCAGAACCAGCCGCCCACCATGGAGGATCTGGTCCGCTTGCAGACACAGACGATGCAACAGTTGATACAGCTATAGCTTTGATGCAGCAGAACCTGCAGAATCCACCTGTTCAGCCACTCCCCAGCCATCCGGGACAGAGGGGAGAGTTCTTGAAGGGGCGTCGCCAAAGTTCTCCCGGCGCAAGGACCCGTTGGAAGCTTGAAGACTGGATAAGCAGTGGAGAGACAGCTCGACATTGCTCAGTGTGATGACAGGGAGAAGGTGCTCTACGCCTCTGGACAGTTTGAAGGAGCCGCTCTCGACTGGTGGGTGGCATACAATGCGCAACCCGATCGCAACCAGATCACCTGGGCAACAGTTCAGTGATGACTTCCGTGTCACACTGTGCCTGAGGGACTGACCGGTCTGAAGAAGAAGGAGTTCCTAGCCCTGAGCAGAAAGGAATGAGTGTCACTGGCCTATGTGACAGTCCTCGAGTCTGGCCCGCTCGGCACCGGATGAGGTGTCGACAGACGGCAGACGCGCGCACAAGACGTCCGCTTCCGGAATAGCATGGACTCTGGGATGTCTAGAGATGCATCTGCATGATTATGTATGATGCAACACCTTTCCAAAACCTTCGGCGGGACTGGTCGATGGTGCTCTGATGTGGAGAGACACAAGCGCTCGTGTGAGATTGGGCAAAGGAACCAGAAGAGAAGTCGAGCACATGTAACTCTGCAAAGCAGTCATAAACAGGCAGCATACGGTCCACTCCCGCGGGCCGCCTTACCAACCCACCAAGCAGGAATGCAATGGCAAGACGAGTACTCCCAGGCATCCGAAATTCGATCAAGGCGACAGTCAGCCTCTCGAAGAAATCCCTGTGAGGCACGAAAGTTATTGCATCGCACAACCCACACCAGCAACCGGGCGCTCGCCAGTATGGCACCACGCGACCCTCTAGCAGCGACATACAGGCTACCAGAACGTAGCCAGCAGACCTCACTTACAGGCTTCACGCACCACCAGGCTAACACCTATCCCTGTCCCGGGGATCTCAAAACACCATGGGCGTAGCTACCACTGGGTCACAGAGAGAACAGCAGGACATTATGCTAAATCTTGTCCCGAGAGGGTCGAACTCCACGGTCAGAATAAACGAGACCAGAAGGGGTCACTTAGAGGTGAACGGAACATTAGAGCCATAGTACAGAATCGGGAGCAATTCACATACAGCCTTGCTACATTTTTAGTAAATGCGATTCTCGGGACAGCCTATCCGCATAGCTGTGTGGATGTTATTATTTTCTGTTGGGTTTCGTTGGTATCGAAAACTTAATAGAAATGAGGCTTAGATGCCAAGCACATAGTGGTGCGAACTCATAATTGTTACGTTAACTGCTCCTGGGGTATTCGGAGAACTTCGGCCATCAGTAAAAAATACTATGATCCTTCAGTAGTCGTAAGATTCACATAACGGGAGAGCCATAGGCTAGACACAAAATCTCTCATAGGCAACACAACCTATAGGTCCCTAACTTATTATCGAGGAGAATGCCGCGATCTGGCCCATCGTTGGAGAAATGAGCTGACAATAAACGGGTAGCAAGTTTACGCATGCCGGTCATACAGTGTTCCAACGCGTGCCCCAGTTCAGTTAGTGGCTCCATTTTAAGGGGAGAAGAATTGGAGTAGTCAAGCAAAACCAATCATAGAGCCTGGTCAGGTCAATGCATGCTAGGCACAGAGTTAAGGACATCTCGATGGTGAACGAGTATCCAGATGTGTTCCCAGATGAATTGCAGGTATGCCTCCGGGACCGTGAAGTTGAATTTCGTTAATTGAATCTATGCCTGCACAAAACCCATAGCCTAAAGACCATATTAGTAATGGGGTAAGGAATTAAAGAAACTTAAAGAGAATTGAAGGCCTTACTAGCTAAGGGGTTAGTATTCGTCACTAGTTGTTCGCCTTGGGAGCTCCAGTGTTGTTTGTTGATAAGAAAGACGAGACACAGAGGATGTGCATTAGATTACCGAGCCCTCACGAGAGTCACCGTTCAAGAACAAGTACCCAACTGCCAAG
The DNA here is from genome assembly GCA_015342445.1 of Digitaria exilis. Classification (NCBI taxonomy): domain Eukaryota; kingdom Viridiplantae; phylum Streptophyta; class Magnoliopsida; order Poales; family Poaceae; genus Digitaria; species Digitaria exilis. The sequence goes on along the minus strand of JACEFO010002619.1, from coordinate 2,625 downwards.
GATCGAATGAATTCGACCAATTGGGAGAGCTTGTGTTATCTCGAAGATCGATCTCAGATCGGGCTATCATCAGATGAGGAATGCGGTGACGGACATCCTAAGACAGCTTTCACTACCCGGTATAGGTTGTATGAGTTCACAGTTATGTCTTTTTGGATTGACTAATTGCACCGGCTAACTTCATGTATTTGATGAACAGTGTGTTCATGGTATTATCCTTGACAAGTTCGTCGTGGTGCTTCATCGATGAATATTTCTGGTTTCCTCCACAGAAATGAGGAAGAGATGAGGAACATATTGAGGTTAGTTGATGCAGAGACTCCGAGAACATCAGTTGTATGCTTAGTGATTGAGCAAATGTGAATTCTGGTGAGGAGGTATCATCTTGGGCCATGTGTTGTCAAATGGAGTTGTCGCTGTTCGATCCGAAGAAGGTCAGGGATGTTCTCACTGATTAACACCGCAGAATGTCAGTGAGATGCAGGAGTGTTCTCGGAATGGGCAGGCTACTATCGGAATGTTTCCATTGAAGGGATTCTCCAATGATTGTCCAAGCCCTTTGATCCAATTGCTAGAGTAAGAATGCCAAGTTCGTAGTGGACACCGCTGTTGCCAAGCTAGCTTCGAGGAGTTGAAGAAAAGGCTGACCACTGCACCGGTATTGGTACTGCCAGATGTTACTAAGAGCTTCTCAGTGTATTGTGATGCGTCTCGTCAAGGATTGGGATGTGTACTCATGCAGGAGGGTAGAGTTGTGGCATATGCATCCAGACAGTTGAGGAGACATGAGCTGGAATTGGCAGCCGTAGTACACGCGTTGAAGATCTGGAGGCATTATTTGATTGGACACAAGTGCGACATCTATACCGACCACAAGAGCCTTAAGTATGTGTTCACGCAATCCGAGTTGAATATGAGGCAACGTCGTTGGCTTGAGAAGATCAATGACTTTGAACTTGAAATTCATTACCATCCAGGGAAGGCTAATTTGGTGGCTGATGCTTTGAGTAGAAAGAGTTATGTGAATGTGCTGACGAGTCAGGATTTGCCGGAGGAGCTTAGTAGGGAATTCGAACGCTTGAACTTGGGTATGGTAGCCAACGTGACTGAGCTAGAAGTGGAGCCAACTCTTGAACAGGAGATCCGAAAAGGTCAATTGGAGGATGAGGAAATCAAGGAATTGATAAAGAAGGTTGGGACAGATAAAGCGCCAGGATTCTGATTGGATGATCAAGGAACAGTGTGGTATGGTAACAGAATAGTGGTGCCAGATCAGCAGCATATCAAGGATGTTATCTTACAGGAAGCGCACGAGTCAGCATATTCCATTCACCCGGAAGTACCAAGATGTACTTGGACCTCAAGGAAAGATTTTGGTGGTATGGTTTGAAGCGCGATGTTGCAGCACATGTAGCTCTTTGCGATGTATGCCAGAGAGTCAAGGCCGAACATCAGAGACGGCAGGTTGCTAACATCAGAGACCGGCAGGTTTGCTTCAGCCTATGAAGATACCAGAGTGGAAATGGAAGAAGTGGGTATGGATTTTATAACAGGATTGCCCCGCACACAGAAAGGTTATGGACTCTATATGGGTGATAGTGTGGACGCTATTGACGAAGGTGGCTCACTTTATTCTGTAAAGACTACCATATTCCGTGCCAAACTTCAAGAGTTGTATATGGACGGATTGTTATGTTGCACTGGTACTAGGAAGATCAGTGTCAGACGAGCAGGTCAGTTTACGTCATCACACTCTTTGGCGCAAGTACATGAAGTCCCATGGATACTAAGCTTCACTGTCTAGTTCCGTCTTACCATTCTGAGACAGATGGCCAGACCTCAACTGAGTGACCGAATCAGAGATAGAAGGACATTGTGAGCGCGCATGTGCATTACAAGTATGGGAGTAGTGGTAGAAGAGTGACTGTGTTATGCAAGAGTTCTCGATAATACACAACAGCTTACCAACATAAGTCTCAAGTATGTCACCGTATGTTGAGCGTTGTATGGAAGAAGTGCAGGACCACGTTTTTCGGAATCCAACCGGATGGAAAGGTATAAAGTATTTGCCCTCGAGGTCTTTAAGCCAGACAGCAAGAACAGTGTCAGTGTCTCAGTCAGAACTTTTGAGAACAGACTCAGACACGCAGAAAATTATGCAGAGTAAGCGTGAGATCTCCAGCTTCGACAATTCGGCTGACTACCCTAATCTCAAGGTGTCACCAATGACGAGAGTGTGCAAGAGCTTCAATGTCAAAGGCAGCTCCATAGGCACCTCGCTACCATTGGACCTATTCAGCGATATTAGAACGGGAGAAGGTAGAAGTGGCTTATCAGTTAGAACTACCAGAGAAACTGGCGGGAGTGCATGATGTGTTCCATGTGTCCCAGCTGAAGAAGTATTTACGGGGTGCCAGAGGAACAGATTCCGTTGGAGGAGTTAAATGTGCAGGAGGACCTTACTTATGAGGAGTATCCGGTCAAGATCTTAGAGGAGTCCGAGAGAGTCACCCGGAACAAAGTGATACGTATGTGCAAGGTTCAGTGGGAATCGTCATACAGAGGATGAGGCAACTTGGGAACGGGAGGATGATCTCAAGGGCAAGAATATCCACATCTCTTCCA